>MU746298.1:52014-62796 GCA_026770625.1 Nicotiana glauca
ATATATATATATATATATATATATATATATATATATATATATATATATATATATATATATATATATATATATATATATATATAAATATTATTTCGTTGTGTGGCCTAGTCTGCCATAGTTAGTGCATAGAAAGTTATCTCCCTCATAGTGAATGTGTTGTTTATATTGTCTAACATATATGAAGGGTTGGACTGGAATTTCTAGAGGGAGTTCAACACAAAGTCTTGCATATCGTCTCCTTAGTGACCAATTATATTGCCAATTTTTTTAAGTATTTTTCCATCATAAAACTCTATAGGCAGTTGTGGGAGCCTAACCCATATTGCCGTTGTTGTTAGTCTCTCTTTTGATGCCACAAAATTTGGTTTCCATTTAGAGATAGAGAGGAAATGACCATTGATGAACCAAGGTCCTTGCTGAATAGCCTTCTCCATGTTTTCTTTATTTTTGAACTTAATTATATAATAATCTTCTCCCAGATCAATCATTTAGAAATCTTCCGTTGGCCTCCATAAATTCTTGATTTTCCTTTTTAAGTAGTGGTGCAACATACGTTTGACCACTAAATTTACTATGATAGCATTTTTCCAACGCTCGTAAATTCTTTGTCTATCTTCATCTGACAAAGAAATAACTTTGATACCTCGTGTGGAGAAAGTTTCAGATTGTTCAATCCTACCCTCTATAGGGGTATTCTATGGTAACTCCACTTTTTTTTATTTAGAGCGGAGTTAAACATTATTGGGCTAGATGTTATTAGCATTTGAAAGAAAATTTATTTTGTAAGTTGTTTTGTATTGAATTGTCAAGATCAATATCAGGAGGCTTTGGTGGTTTTTGGCTTGGGAATTCATGAATCTGGAGTTTCATTTTGAGAGAATATCCTCCTCTATTCAAGAAATTGAAATAGAAAGGTTGTTACCAAAGTCG
The DNA here is from genome assembly GCA_026770625.1 of Nicotiana glauca. NCBI lineage: Eukaryota > Viridiplantae > Streptophyta > Magnoliopsida > Solanales > Solanaceae > Nicotiana > Nicotiana glauca. Next base: position 52,945 of record MU746298.1, read on the forward strand.
TTAAAAAGTACAAATTCTCTAGTTATAGTAACAATATATTTGGAAAAAAGTTCATGCATAAATTGATAATCATTATTTTTCTTGCAACAAATATTTATTTTTCACACTAATCTTTTGGGTCAATCACCTACTTTTGTTACTTAATATTTCTCCTACGAAAAATCTTTATAACTAAAAATATATATTTATAACAAACCATAAAATTGATATACTCAGCTACAACATAATATTAGGCTTTAAACTCCTTATATATTTATGGTTGCTAACCTACTACATAGTTATAGTAGTTTAGCATTATATGCACATTTGATATCTCCAGAATGCCCTTATTATTGCTACCACCATATTAAATCTAAGGATTTTTGTGTCCTTTTACAAAATTACACATTTCATCTCTACATTTTTCAAAAATAAACCCAAAAATAAACCCAATATGAGAATTCTTTCTCGTCTCCTTTTTCCTCTACTCATTCTACCCACAATTGAAGAACAAATCACAGAGATGACATTGAAGAAAAATTTGAGATTCATCTTCTACTTTTAACATCAATTTTGTAAGCCTAATCTAAATCTTCCATAAATTTTACCTGAATTTCTTCTTGTTCCTTTCAACTGAATGTAAAATTTTATTTTTTGAATATCTCTGAATAGCATCCTTTGTTCCTAGATTTTAAATATTATAAAAGTAGAATTTTTTTTTAACAATCTTGTTGTTCAGCGATTGAAGAAAAAACTAAAATTAAATCTAAAATTAAATGGAACATTAATTGTGGGTTTTATAGAATAACATGAGATAGACTAATTACTGGGTATAAACAAATTATAAACAAAAATAAAAAGCTTATAGAAAGTTTACACCATGATTTGATAACCAAATAAAGAGAAATTAGAATACTAAACTCTTATGTTCATTACAGTGGCAAACGAAAAAAGATTTAAAAAGAAAACCAGAATTTGAGAATAATAATGGCTGGAGAAGAAAAATAAGGGGAAATGTTTCCACCGACATATAGACTCTGTTTGGCCATATATTTTGGTAACGTTTTTTCAAATCGTTTTTGAAAACATTGTTTGTTCATAGATTAATGATCAATTTTTAAAAAAAAAATTAAAATTATTTTTCAAGTTCCCAAAATCTAGTTTAGGATAGATTTTGGGTGAAACTTATTCTCCCACTCACAAAACTTCAAATATTTTTCAAATAAAATGCATGTCCAAACATAATTTCAACTTCCAAAAATTATTTTTTAAAACTACTTCAAAAATTATTTTTGCAAGTTTCAACTAAATCTATGCCAAACGCTAACATAGTTAATGGTGGGAAATGTGGAGATGAATGTGGAATCTGTTGGACTTTAAAGGTATTGGGTTTCAAAGACTTTAAGCATTGGGCTTTAAAGTTTAAGAGTGTGAATTGGAAATGGTGGGAAATAAAATGGAGGGAAATGAAAATTTGAATGAAGTAAACTTTTGATTTGCACTTTGTCCTTCATTGGTGAGGGACAACTACATTTGTGTGCTTATATATAGAATCACTTCTTCAAGTTCTTAAAAGGAGGTAAAGAGAATGAACCCTCGCGTCGTCGTCGTCGTCGTCGTCGTCGCTCGCTCGACTTTGGCTTTGGCTTTGGATTTGTCAAATGATCGATAAGATTATTTTTTGGACAAAATTTATTTAATTAATTAAATGCCAGATCACTACTGAAGATTCAGAAGGATAGTCTGGCCGCGGTCCTGGCGACCACGCCAGAACCCTGCTGCAGATTTAGAGGGTCACTCTGGTCGCGGTCCTGGCGTACTGCAGATTCAAAGGGCCACTCTGGCCGCGGTCCTAGCGTAACCGCGGTAGGACCGCGACAGGCCGCGTAAACTTCTGGAAAGGCACGTTTCCAGAACAAACATCACACCTCTTCCAATAATTGCCTATAAATTCTTAGGCATGACTTCGTTTTTAAATACCAAAAACATTACAGAACTTCCTTCTTTATGAAAATACTGCATTCTAATTCGCAGTCTCTCTCTCTCGAATTCGTAATTGTGATTTTGCTCCGTTCTTTAAGTTCGTTGGTATCCTGCAGTTTGTATTGCCACTGCTGCAGGAAGGTTTATTCCGTTTTATCCTGGGAGGATTTAATCCATTACCTTGGCAACGTGTGAGGGGGTTAAAATTCCTTAAGGACGCACAAGCAAATTGTGGACTCGAAATATTTCTTAATCTTTACTGTTTTTTCCAGTTTGTTTTATTCTTCTAACAATTTTCTGATTTTGTGTTTTAACACAGTAGCACTCACAGAATCTTGTAAAAGGACAAAGGAGTCGTTAAATTTAATATGATATTAGCAAATAACAAAGGGTATTTTAGAGATATCAATGTGTATGCAATGCTAACCTACTACAACTACATAGTAGGTCAGCAAAATATATATATGTGTGCGCGCTTTAGCTTATTCAAGGCCTCAAGGCTATAAACTGTTCTGTTGAAAACACTACTAGTATTTGTACAAGACCAAAACTGGATTTTTCATACGAGAATCGAGATTACTGCTATATTATTGTACTCCAAAAGGTACTGCTGTCAGGAATTTTTTCTTGGATTTCATTAATTATCTTATTCTTACTTGAAAAGAAATATTTTTCTTACTTCAAACAAATCCATCCTCTTCTTTTATCAACGTGATTCGCGGTCAGGAATCTGATAATCTCGGGCCTAATGAGTAGGGTTGAGTAACGCCAAATCAATTGTCATTACACTTCTCTCGGATCAAAATTAATTAGAGGTTATTTGGTTAAAAAATCTAGTCATTTTTCGGCTTATATACGCGTGTGGTAAACATCAATTATAAATCAAGTACTTATAAGCCAAAATAAGTCATAAGTCATGAAATTGCACATCCAACTTATAACTTTTCAACTTATAACCACTTTTAGTTTGACAAAATTTTTTACTATATTATTATTAATTCTGAAATACATTTATCTTAATAAAACTCTAAACTCTATTCTTGGCTTTCACTCCGTCATCTTTTCCCGGGCTTATTTCTCAGAAATATTGTCCATCATCATAAACAACAAAAAGCTCTTTATCGTCAACATAAATCAATCAAATTAATTTTAGTTAGAAAATTTTTTTCTTCTGTAAATCGACTTTCTTCATCTCTTTGAAAACGTGGTTGTTTTGCATCATTCAAAATTCTATTGTGAAATATGTACTAAATTATCTATGTTTAATTGTATTGTGTTGGTAATGAAAATTGACGATGTAATAATGATTGTTTACCGTGAAAATAGTTATAACAATTAAATTTGGTTTTGTGGTTCTAAAAATACGTGATCTATTTTTATGCTAGTTGTTGGGCAGTTGATGTTATGTGAAAAGCTTAGAAACAAAATAGGAGCTTGAGAGCTAGGTGATAATCAAACCGAGTTGTTACTAACCAGGACCTCGAGGTCGAGTCTGATGCTCGGCTGGGAGCTATCGAGGGAAGTCGATGAACGACTAACAGTTATACCAAAATCAATGACGGATTTTTATGGCCAATAAGAAGCAATAAATGAAGAACAACAAATAGAACACAATAAATATAAGCAATGGATGAAGTAATGAACTCAAGAGAATATGTTAGAGAGTAGAGAGAATGTTCATGTGTTTCTTAGTATTGAGCAACTGAGCCTTACAAAATGATAGTGATCCCCTTTATATAGGAGGGGAAATCCCAACATAGTACACATGCATTAATTACAAAGATATAGACTGGTACAACCATTTAATGCCTTGATTCGTTTTTAGACTAGTCCACTAGGCTTTGTCAGCTCTAGTCACGTGCCTTGGGAACTCTCCACTTTCACGATAACCATTGGTCTGTACTGCCCCGAGGTTGAGCGTCGATGACCCTCGAGGGAGGAAGCTTAGCCGTAGTCTCGAGCCTTCGAGACGTTCTTAGAAGGTGTCGTAATGACGGGAAATTGGACCCTCTGATTTCGCCGTATACAGACAGTCTCCGCGTTTCTTAGAGTGGAACGATAAGAAATGACTTTGATATCCATCTCTCCGAACTTCCCACGATGATGTCATATTGATGATGTAAGTCTTTGTGATAACCGATACGTCCCATCGGTCCACTTAGGCATGGATTGGTTATCTCCGTGTCATGTTATTCTAGACTGTCATGCTAAGACAGTCACTTTGGCTATGCCGGGTGTACCGCGGATCGAGTGGCATGGTATGACTGATTGTGTTCCGAGTAGGGTGATCTCTTTGTTGAAGTCCTAGCGTATGGTTGGGAAGGGTTGTCTCTCGTATCTTGCTTTTGTGAGGGATGTCGGAGCTGAGACTCCTAGTATTGATTCCATTCTAGTTGTGAGGGACTTTCCCGATGTATTTCCTGCAGACCTGTCGGGCATGCCGCCGGACAGGGATATTGATTTTGGTATTGACCTGGTGCCGGGCACTCGGCCCATCTCTATTGTGTCATATCGTATGGCACCAATGGAGCTGAAAGAATTGAAGGAGCAGCTTCAGAAACTCCTAGATAAGGGGTTCATTCGGCCTAGTGTTTCACCTTGGGGTGTGCCAGTTCTGTTTGTGAAGAAGAAGGATGGCACAATGAGAATGTGCATCGATTATAGGCAACAAGGTAACAATTAAGAACAAGTATCCCATGCCCCGCATTGATGATTTGCTCGACCAGCTTCAGAGAGCGAGTTTGTTTTCCAAGATTGATCTCCGTTCGGGCTATCACTAGTTGAAGATCAGGGATTCGGATATTCTTAAGACTGCTTTCAGGACTAGATATGGTCACTATGAATTTCTTGTTATGTCTTTCGGGTTGACTAATGCCCCAGCAACATTCATGCATTTGATGAACAATGTATTTCGGCCTTATCTGGATTCGTTCGTTATTGTTTTCATTGATGATATTCTGGTGTATTCGTGTAGTTAGGAGGAGCACGCAGAGCATTTGCGAGTTGTATTGCAAATATTGAGGGAGGAGAAGCTTTATGCAAAGTTCTCCAAGTATGAGTTTTGGCTCAATTTAGTGGCTTTCTTGGGGCATGTGGTGTCCAGCAAGGGTATTCAGGTTGATCCAGAGAAGATAGAGGCGGTTCGGAGTTTTTCTAGACCGTCCTCAGCTATAGAGATTCGTAGCTTTCTTGGGTTGGCAGGCTATTATCGCCTATTTGTTCATGGATTCTCATCCATTGCATTGCCTTTGACCAAGTTAACTTAGAAGGGTGCTTCATTTGTATGGTCGGACGAGTGTGAGGAGAGCTTTCAGAAGCTCAAGATAGCTTTGACCACAACTCAGTATTAGTTTTTCCATCAGCTTCGGGTCCATATACCGTATATTATGATGCTTCGCGAGTTGGGATTGGATGTGTATTAATGCAGGAGGGTAGAGTTATTGCTTATGCTTCCCATCAGTTGAAGCCCCATGAGAAGAATTACCCTGTCCGTGATTTGGAGTTGGCTGCTATAGTTCATGCATTGAAGATTTGGAGGCATTACTTGTATGGCGTATTTCGTGAGGTATTCACTGATCATCATAGTCTTCAGCATTTTTTCAAGCAAAAATATCTTAATTTGACGCAGCGGAGATGGATAGAGTTGCTTAAGGACTATGATATTACCATTTTGTATCATCTGGGGAAGGCCAATGTAGTAGCCGATTCTTTGAGCCGAAAGGCAGTAAGTATGGGGAGCTTGGCGTACATTCCAGTTGAGGAGAGGCCATTTGCAGTTGATGTTCAGGCCTTGGCCAATCGGTTTGTGAGATTAGATATTTTGGAGCCCAGTCGAGTGTTGGCTTCTGTGGTTTCTCGGTCTTCTTTATATGACCACATCAGAGAGCGGCAGTATGATGATCCGCATTTGCTTGTCCTTAAGGACAGGGTTCAACATGATGATGCCAGAGACGTGACCATTGGTGATGATGGTGTGTTGATGATGCACGGCCGAATTTGCGTGCCCAATGTGGATGGGCTTCAGGAGTTGATATTGTAGGAGGCCCATAGCTCGCGGTATTCCATTCATCCGGGTGCCGCAAAGATGTATCAGGATCTTAGACAGCACTAATGGTGGCAGAGGATGAAGAGAGATATTGTGGAGTTTGTAGCTCGGTGTCTCAATTGTCAGCAGGTGAAATATGAGCATCAGAGAGAGGGTGGCTTGCATCAGTAGATGGTTATTCCTAAGTAGAAGTGGGAGAGGATCACTATGGATTTTGTTACCGGACTCCCTCGGACTTTGAAGAAATTTGATGCTATTTGGGTGATTGTAGGCAGGCTGACCAAGTCCGCGCACTTCATTCCTGTTTGTACTACTTATTCTTCTGAGGGGCTAGCAGAGATTTATATTTGGGAGATTGTTTGGTTGCATGGTGTCCCAGTTTCCATCATATCAGATCGGGGCACTCAGTTTACCTCATAGTTTTGGCAGACTGTTCAACGAGAGTTGGGTACTCAGGTACAGTTGAGCACAACCTTTCACCCTCAGACGGACAGGCAGTCCGAGCACACCATTCAGATACTAGAGGATATGCTACGCGTCTGTGTTATGGACTTCGGAGGGTCATGGGATCGGTTTCTACTGCTTGTAGAGTTTGCCTACAACAACAACTACCAGTCGAGCATTCAGATGGCTCCGTATGAGGCTTTGTATGGGAGGTGGTGTAGATCTCCAGTTGGTTGATTCGAGCCCGGTAAGACTAGGCTATTGGGGACAGATTTGGTCCAAGATGCATTAGAGAAGGTGAAGGTGATTCAGGAGAGACTCCGTACAGCACAGTCGAGACAGAAGAGTTATGCGGACAGGAAGGTTCGAGATGTATCCCACATGGTCGGTGAGAAGGTCCTGTTGAAAGTTTCACCCATAAAGGGTGTTATGAGGTTCGAAAAGAAGGGGAAATTGAGTCCGCGGTTCATTGGACCTTTTGAGGTACTCCGGAGGATTGGGGAGGTGGCTTATGAGCTTGCCTTGCCACCCAGCTTGTCGAGCGTGCATCCAGTTTTTCATGTTTCTATGCTCCAGAAGTATATTGGAGACTCGTCCCATGTTCTGGATTTTAGTACGATTCAGTTGGAGGGTGATTGACTTATAATGTAGAGCCAGCAGCCATTTCGGATCGTCAGGTTCGAAAGTTGAGGTTAAAGGATGTTGCTTCGGTGAAGGTGCAGTGGAGTGGTCGGCCCGTGGAGGAGGCTACCGAGGAGAGTGAGCGGGAGATGCGGAGCAGATACCCTCACCGGTTTGAGGCTTCAGGTATGTTTCTTGACTCGCTCGAGGACGAGCGTTTGTTTAAGTTGGGGAGTATGTGACGACTCGACCCATCTTCTCATGAGTTACCACTCCGTTTTCCCCATTTTCAGCTTCTTTATGCTTCATTATCAGTGTCTCGTGTAATCGAGTTGGTTGGGAATGGTTTCAGTAGGAAATAAGACACTTAGTCTCTTTAAGGAATGCTTAGTTTGGAAAAGTCAACCGAATGTTGACTTATGTGTTAGAGGGCTCGAATATGATTCTGATGGTTTGGTTAGCTTCGGGGGATGATTTGTGACTGAGGAGTGTGATCGGAAGTGATTTTGGAGGTCCGATGTAGAATTATCCTTGAATTGGCAAAGTTGGTATTTTGGCGAATTCCGGTTGATATGTGAGATTTTGATCCGAGGGTCGAAATGGGATTCCGAGAGTTTCTGTAGCTTCTCTATGTGATTTGGGATGTGTGCGTAAAATTTCAGGTCATTTGGAGGTGATTTGGTCAGGTTTTTGATCAAATGCGTGTTTCGGAAGTTTTAGAAGAACTTAGGCTTGAATCCAATGTAATTTCATGGTTTTGGTGTTGTTTGAGGTGTTTTGATGATTGGAACAACTTTGAATGAGGTTTTAGGGGGTGTTTGTGCTTTTGGTTGAGGTCCCGAGGGCCTTGGGGTAATTTCGAATAGCTAACGGGAAGAATTTGGACTTGTGTTATTGCAGCAAATTCTGTTATTGCTGGTATTTCCGCACCTGCGAAAAAGGGACCGCAGGTGCAGTCTCATAGGTGCGAAGGGGAGGCCGCATGTGCGAGTTTGGTCTAGGCAGTTGTTTTCGCAGAAGCGGACGAGGAGCCGCATCTGCGGTATCGTAGATGCGGTGCGGATGGTCGCAGAAGCAGGAAAGGTAAAAGCAGGTAAGGACCGCAGATGCGGATAGGGAGCCGCATCTGCGGAGTCGCAGATGCGACAAGTTGACCGCATATGCGGGATTTGGGCCTTAAGTGAATTTTCACAGATGCGGAGGGTGTGACCGCAAAAGCGGTACCGCAGAAGTGGATTTTGGACCGCAAATGCGATTTTTCCTGGGCAGAAGGTATTTAAGTTCATCTTCGCGAACTTTGAAGGGTTTATCATTCTAACTTCGGACTTGGAGGATTCTGGGCGATTTTAAGAGGGATTTCAAGGAGCTTCGATAAGGTATGGATTTTTGGACCCAAAACACGATTCTATGGTGCTATTTCATGGATTAGGACTGAAAACTTAAGAAAATAATGGACAAAAATGGTGATTTAGGGCTTGAACTTAAGAGATCAACAATTGAGGATTTGAAGGGCCAATTGAACTCCAATTCTTGTGTTTTTGATATGTATAAACTCGTGGGGAGATAAGGAGTCTAATGATGTGAAAATTTCTAAATTTCGAGAAGTGGGATCGTGGCTCGGGTTTTGCTAATTTCGAGATTCTTGATATTGTTCGATTGTTTTCGATTGGGTATTGTTTACTTAGCATATTGTGACGTATTCGTTGTGGTTTTGATCATATTTGATGCACGAGGAGGTCGATTTGAGAGGCAAGGGCATAACGAGCTAGAGTTTGGCCGACTTGAGATCAGTAATGATTATAAATGATATCCTGAGGGTTTGAAACCCCGAATTTGCACAACGTAGTGCTATGTTAAGGTGAGACACACATTGTATGATGAGCGTGGGGTCCTTTACTACTAGGGAATATGACTTGGTCCATCCCGATTGGTGATTTTTACCGTATTTTGACTGAGATTTAATTATTATCATTATGATCTGGTCTAGTTGCCATGTTTGGGGACTTATGCTGACCTGTAGAACCCGTAGGGGCATTTTTACTGATTATCCTTACTTTACTTGTTAAAAGTCATACCCTCCGTCATGTCTCTAACTGTTTAACACAACATGAACTGGTTGTTGAACTGCTAATTCTAAATGAAAGTAATATGTGGGCTGAGATCCATATCTTATATTAGTATGCCCGAGAGGCTATGTTTATATTGACTTAGAGGGGTTGAGAACCCAATAGTGAGGAAGTTTTATATGCTATGGATCGGGCTGCACGCCGCAGCAATATATTTATATGGATCGGGCTGCATGCCGCAGCAAATGTATATTTATATATATATGGATCGGGCTGCGCGCCGCAGCAATATAGCACTTGGGTTGTAGGAGCCCCTCCGGAGTCTGCACACCCCAGTGAGCACAGTCGACTATTGTTATGGATCGGGTTGTGCGCCACAGCGATATACGGATTGGGCTGCACGCCGCAGTGGTATATTTATGATTTCGGTTATTGTGAATAGTATATGAGTAAGTACTGAGGAAAAGTAATAAATAAATGAACAATATGCTCGAGGAGCGGATTTTATACTTAATTAATATTGGTTAAGCTACCTGTTCTACCTAGTTTTAAGGAATTTCACCTGACTTCTTCATTATCTGTTGTTTAAATGGCTTTACTGCTTTGATATAGAACTACTTAGTGCCTTTACGTGATTTCATACTGTGAGCACGTGATTTTTGCCTTATATGAGAATTATTCCCAAAATTTCAAAATAAATAGTTTTGCATTGTG
>MU746299.1:3897-32184 GCA_026770625.1 Nicotiana glauca
GCACAAATAGGATAACATGTATTAAAATCAAATATTTTAGCCAAATATGACAGTTGAGCGACCGTGCTAGAACCACGGAACTCGGGAGTGCCTAACACCTTCTCCCGGGTTAACAGAATTCCTTACTCGGATTTATGGTTCGCGATTGTTAAACAGAGTCAAACCCTTACTCGATTCGGGATTCAAAACGGTGACTTGGGACACCATAAATCTCCCAAGTGGCGACTCTGATTTTTTTTAAATAAAAACGAATCCCATTTCGATTGTCCTTAAAATGGAAAAACTCCTTTATTACTATATCTCTTCCCGAGGTGTAGTAAAGGCCGATAGCCTTTAGCAGCGGAGAAAGGAGGTGTGACACATGGGACCATTCAACGCAGCTCACTTGTCGGAATACAATTTCAGCGTCGACGTATCAGACATCGTGTTCGCTATCAGCAAAATTCGAGATGCAAAATGGCCTAAACCAATACAGTCAGATCCTTCGCAGAGAAATTACAAATTGATGTGCGAGTTCCAAAACATACATGGCCATTGGACCGAGGATTGCCATCAACTACGAGAAGAAGTGGCCCGACTACTCAACAAAGGGCACCTCCGAGAATTCCTCAGCGATCAAGTCAAAAATTAGTTTCGAGACAGGGAGGCATCCAAGAAGAATGAAGTAAACGAACCTCAACACGTCATCCATATGATCATGGGCGGCGCTGATACCCCGTAAGAACCCATGATGAGGAAAATAAAAATATCTATCAAAAAGGAGAAACGGACTCGAGGTTACATCCCCGATGACGCCCTTACCTTCAGTGAAGAAGATACGGATGCTTTATATCAGCCCCACAACGACACTCTGGTAATTTCCTTCTTTGTAAATTCTTTCTAGATAAAGCGTGTACTCGTGGATCCAGGTTCCTTGGCCAATATTATTAGGTCAATGGTAATAGTTGAGCTCGGTTTAACTGAATGGATCATACCCGCCACTCGAGTACTCAATGGGTTCAATATGGCGAGCGAGACAATGAAAGGGGAGATCATCATACCCATCACCGTAGGCGGCATAACCCAACACACCAAGTTCCATGTCATCGAGGGGGATATGAGGTACAACGCCTTGTTCGGACGACCGTGGATACATTGCATGAGAGCAATGCTGTCCACTCTCCACCAAATGATAAAATTCCCGACAAAGGACGGAGTCAAAACCATCCATGGAGAGCAGCACGCGGCGAGAGAAATGTTCGCGATACACGATGAATTCTTGATCCCCTTACCTCCACACCCGAATAAGCCCATGGGCAAATCAGGGCTCAACCCCGGTCAGGTTTGATAAAACACAAAAATAAACCCGCGTCACATGCCCGATCCCGGGCAATCAAAGCGAGTCAGTACCCAGAAGTATCCTGTCTTAAGGTACCACCATTTCTTTTATTTTATTTTCAAAATAGATATTAACCCTCATGCAGGCACCGTCCAAAAGCCTCGAGGCCTCCTAAGAAAGGCGCGCCCAATTCGACCGAAGATATCAACACGCTGACATTGTCCAAAGATCTCGAGACCTCCCAATAAAGGCGCTCCCATTGCACTATTTTCCTTAGACCGAGTTTTTATCCCAAAAAGAAAAGTAGGGGCTTTACCGGAAAGATTTTTGATGAGGAAACGCTCGCAAAAGCCACCAGGAGATAAAACTCCACGCAAATCACTCGAAGCCATCTTTACGGCCTACCTCTGAAGCAGGTGGGAGCATCCCTCCTGAAATCCGCCAGACTCAAAGGAGCGCTGAATAAAGATCCTTACGGGGGGATGATGTATCAGGCCAAAGCGGTCAAATCTCGTTAAAGCAAGAACATGTATTATTATATCGGGCAATCGTAAACCCCCCTTCTTTTATGAAAAGAAAGGCTCCTAAACAAAAGCAAAGCAACATGAGAATCTTCAAAATAGCCCAACTTGGCTTTAGAGCCGGTCGAGTAAACTCGACAACACATATATCGCATTAATAAATCAGAGCACATCTGCAATGTCTTGCTTTGCGAAAGGGAACAAATCACAGCACTCCCTTGATGGGGACATCTCTACGAGATACGTCCCGAGATACTTGGAGACTTAGGAAATCCGACATCTGGACGACCCCAGGGTCGAAATGCCAAGCTCACCAAGCCCCCAAATAAACAACTACGGGCTCACCAAGCCCCCGAAAAACAACTCCGAGCTCATGAGAAGTGTTCCTCAAGCAAACTCGATGACTCGGAGGCTGTCGCCAATCGCCACGCACTGGAAAATCCAAAATTGTAAGAACCTAATTGGCAGCTTCGGCAAAACCATATCTATTCTCCATAAACTGTAAGACCTCAACAGGCATGGAAAATTGTAAGACCTCAACAGGCATGGCAAATTGTAAGACCTCAACAGGCATGAAAATCTCGATATTTTGGCTATAAGTCGCATTTGTAAGAATCCCTAAAGGGCATACCCTCGACGTAGATGCCTAAAATATCACTAAGGGATCCAAAATGGCTACGACCAAATGCATACGACTACGGTCGAAACGGTTGACACAACCCCAAAAATGCGACTCGGGGACGCCTGACTATTGCTAAAAAATTCTTCTAATCTACTTCGGAAAGAACCGGTTAAACACAAGCTTTCCTTAACAGGCAAAAAATGAGTCCCAATCACGTCGGCTCCAAAATCACAAAAGCATCGATCCACTCAACCTATGGGCTATGAACCTTTCGAGGTGCTCAAAACATCGCTGACTACAACTTGAAATCGAGGTTCTTTTAGAATCGACGACGGGTCAGGCAAAATAATCAATAAGACCTTAACGAGAGGAAACAAAGCCTACAAAAGTCTTCGGGCCTCAGATCAAACAACGTAAGTGCCATTGTTACAGGCTAAGAAAATCCTCCGGGCCTCACACCGAAAGGTCTCTACGACTATCAGTCTAAAATTGACAACTTGGGGATTAAAGTGAGGTCAAATCGTAACCCTATTCGGAGACCGGATCCAAAATAGTTAAACTAAGCAAAGCCTCTGGGCTTCATATCTAACGGGTACCTGCGACCAAACAATGTAAGTACCACTACGCTGGATAAGCATACCTCCAGGCCTCATACTAAAAGGTCCCAATAGCCAAGCAACGCGAAAGGTTACCATCGCAGGCCAAAAACCTAGATGAGATTTAAGGGTCGATTACAACTCGAATCGCAACGCGACCCGGAGACTGAACTCGAAATATCGCAAAATGCCCCAGGGCTAAAAATGAAAGTCATTATCATCAGCCCTAAATGGGCTCAAGGGTAAAATAAGCCCGAGATAGGATCCCTACTTGGAGACTAAACCCGAGGGCAATTCAATCACCATACGCCTAAAAGCACGGCCCTGATAATGCTATCAACAGTCGCAACAAATCCCCAGGCCGTGCGCCCGCAAAAAACACTTCGGTCCAGGAGCACATAGGGTCATCACCCTCCTCCCATATAGACGGGAAAAAGTTGGAAGGCCAATCAGAGCTCGAGCCATAATGCGACTCGGAGACTGAACCTGAAAATTTTATTAACTCGGCATCAAACTCTGCTCCCTTGGCGCATCCAATATCTTCCAAGGGATCAATGTCGCTGGACCGAATCGCCACGAGAATCCCCCTATCTACATATTCCCCGCTACTACCTGCACAGTCAAGGGCCCTCTCCAGCTCGGCCCCAACAAGTAAAGTAAGCTGCTATCTTTCTCTCCACCCGATTAAAAAGGTACCAAAGAAACAAAAACACACACATATATATATATATATATCAAGCACGCAAGTCACCCTCTCCCTCTGCAGGGACTTCGCGACTATAGGACGGCCAAGTCTATGCCCCACGCCGAAAGGAAAATAACTTGTCAAAATGTGCCTTTTATGGCCTCGGCAAATGACAACCAAACTCTCTGATTGTCCCCCTGGCTTGGTCCAATTCCTCCGGGAAGAGGAGCCCTCTGCACCAACCTGATCGGGATACTCCTCGGCAAAGAGCCATAAAATAGTTACCCTTTGACCATTGGGCCATCCAGTCGAAGGTTATCTCAGCTTACCCGCTTCACCTGATGTGTCCCGAGACACCCGAAGGCGGAACCCGAGAATAATTCAACAGCGGATACTCCTGAAGAGATGACCTAAGTGACGTTATCAATATGCTATCGGCAGATAAGGCAAATCCTCGGGCCACGCACCCGCAAAATTGCTTCGGCCTAGAAGTACAAAGGGTCACCACCTTCCGCTTGTAAAGGAATACGGGAGCCGGAGGACCTACCCAAGCTTGAGCCATGGTGTAACTTGGAGACTACTTCCAAAACCGATCTGTACGATTGAGAGCAGCGGTAGGAAAAAGGTGCAAAAGGAACAAAGCCTTAAATTATTTTCTTATATTACATGCAAAATCATTCTCCACCTACAGGCACGTCCCGCGCGCCAGAAACAAGGTTATAAAATGACAGAACCTCTATTTTTCGTCAAAAAATGCCCTCTGCAGTGTCCATAAGGAGTGGCCAAACATCACCTTTATCCACCTTGGCATAGGCCGACTCCAATGAAAAATCAAGGCCCTTGCTCCAGCTTCCTCGAATACCTCCCTCTAGGTTCGACAACAAACTTGTTCTTCAACCTTCTCTTCACTATCGGAGGCTCGCCTCAACTCGGACTAAACGACAGTAGCTTCCTTTGTACAAATCTCCATCTCTCGATCAGCCCTGGGTCGGCTTGATGCAGCTTCCGCATCGATTACCCCAGCCCTGACCTTTGAAATTTCAGACTCAGGTCTCTTGATCATATTCACCTGAACTGGTACATTCTCGAAGACAAGTTGAGGTGAATCTCAAAGGCAAGGATCCTAGTCGAAGCACTTATCCCCTCAAAGGCTTAAACCTGCACGAGAGCTCTTAGCTCCCCATAGGTAATTTCGGCACAAATGGCATCACCTTTAAAGAATTTTTGCAGATCAGGCCCGAGATTACCCAAGGCTCGAGTCCTAAAAGAACCAGCCCGGATCTAAAGGCCATCACAAGTCCAGTATGCCCCTTCCACAAGGAACGGGGCCCCGATGAGCCCTTGAGAACCAACACCGGAAGCAAGACATATGCCCGAGATCACAACTTCCACTCCGTAGGAGTAGACGCCGAGAGCCAACCTTACGCTCTCTGAAGGATTTACCCACATCAAAATCAACAACCTCCATCTGGGGTATCGTCCCCAAAAGCTCCGAAAAGTGCAAGAGCAAACAAACGCCAAGAAGGATGCATAAATATATCTCAGTCGGCTTGGAAGGATCATCTACGCCCAGATCAATAAGGTCTCCGGGTTACCCAAAGATGACCTACATTTGGGGCATTACCCCCAGAGGCCTCGAAATTCAGCATAACTCGGGAGACCCTCATAACTTCGGTCTCTCGGGCCGACCAACAAAGGGACCAAAAAGAACCCCGTGACAAGTGACAAAGAAACAAGGCTAATTCACATTTATCGAAAGCTCCAAGCAAAATCAAAGTAACGCTCCCTCATGGGCGAATCTCCGAAGTAAATTCAAACACATTCTGGAGAATTATCTATGGTCAGTAAGGGACCCTCCCATATGATCACCTCTCAATGCCTCTCCCGAGGAACCCAAGACGTCGTCGATTATCTCCACATAATCCGAGGGGGTCGACGGCCTAAATATATTGGGTCGGCTTAAGCTCGGTCAGAAACTTAGTTATCGGGCTCGAAAAAAACCACACCAACCAACATGGGTTTCGGTAAAATGCTTCATCAGCGGTCGACAACAAACCAAGGCTTTCAACAAACATAATGATATATCGGGAAAAGGCAGGGATTGAAAGCGGAAACCAGTGAAAAACACATTTATATTCGTACAAATCCTTATATACAATTGCATCTTACATGATTACAAAATCTTCTTTTACAAAAAAGAAAAAGGGAGAAAATACAGGCAGCATACAAGTCCAAAAGAGAGCATCCTACATGTAGCACCTCCGAAGTCATCCTTCCAGTCATATGACCTCAAAGACAGTATCTTCCAAGTCCGGCACCACTAGGATCTCATCCCTATCTTCCCGAAATGGCATCTTCAAAAGGAAGCCGTGAGTAGAGCAAAATGACGAAGGGATACCGAAAGAAGGTGAGAAGTGCCTGGGCAAAAAATTTGGCTGGTGCGGACTCCGCCTGCATATTTTCCCTGAAGCCACTTCTCGAGATGTCGCCTCAGCTTGGAACACAACGGCCGAGTGGAGCCAATCACCACACCCTCTGGAATCCAAAGGGGGTGTAACACGCCGGGCCGATGAATGAGGGTGAGTAGCGGTGTATAATCCGAGCCCCCTCTTGAGTAGCGGTAGATAATACGAAATCTTTCTCCAGATCAGAGGACACCAACCTCCTATGTCGCTATACCAAGCCAACAACAACAACAACAGCAGCATCACAGCAGGACAAGCCCGTCCCGGAAAGATCGAGGGCTGGTCCATGGCTTGACCGACGAAAGATCTTAAAGCCATAGGCCCCAAGCATTGCAGAGTAACAAAGGCCGAAAAAATGGCAAGGAAAGCAAGAAAAACATGTATCGAAGGAGGCCTTCTGAGCGAAGAACTAATTATAAAGGAGCCCCATATATATAGGGGAAAATAAAGTAACCGACGGTGCCATTATCACGCTCGAAAAGTGTAACGACAGGTGAAATTTGGAGAGTCGCCACCTAATGATTATAGTGCATTAGGACACTTTTTAGAGAAAATTAAAGATGAAAACCAGAGTTTGGGTAAGGGCTTGAAATTATCTCGAGGGGAAGGTGTTAGGCATCCCTCAAGATCCACTTGTGTGGTTCCCGGCCATGCTACAATTGTGATTTTAAATGCAAATGTAAACAAATAAACAAGCAAGCATTGAAAATATGGGAAAATTGTTACAAATAGGAGTGCGAAAAGGATTTAAAGATGCTGAAACTAAAGATTACAATTTTGTAAATTAAGGAGAGATATGCGATGAGGGAGAGATCAAATAAATAATGCAAATAACTTAAGGAAATAAACAAGAGATGGAAGTTCGAAAAATTTTTGGACAGCTTTTTGAAAAAAATCTGAAAATAACAACTAATAAAGAGGGAGAGGGGTCCTAGGTCTATACATTACATGGATCATTCACACAACACTGGTACTCAATTGTACGTGAAGTGTTAACGTGTAGTCATCATCTCCATGTCTACCCTTGCCACCCGTTTAGGTATTAAAGCGCGGAATGGTATCGTTTACCTACTGTATGCTATTACCCGTCCCAAACTATCAGTCCCGGGTATTAGGACTTCCAATCCTAAAAGGGAAGAAAGGGACGGGGCCTTTATGGAGTTTTAAAGGATAAAATTCTAGTTGCGACATTCAAAACAAGTAGCAAGTAAAAGGGGAGAACAAACAATCATACAAGGCTCAAATTAACCCCAGAAATCAAACAATCATTTGGTTTAGCACGCCTTAGCAAATACCGATTTAGGTCTTAGATTAAAATTACGCAACGAGCGGACTAGTTCAACACATATATTTAGACAGAAAGTATGCATTAGGCAACTTGGATACAGTTGTCGGGTATTAAAGTATTTAAAGAAAAGCACTGATTTTTAGAAGGTAACTAATGTAGAGGTGTTTTTAAAAAAAAAGGAAAAAAAGGGAATTGCAGACTTAGGATAGCAAACAAATTTCAAAAAGAAAGGGGTCGGAGGACTGTTTTAATTGCACATGCAGAAAGAGTAATTATTGAAATCCAGATGAGACAAACTTTAAAGAGTAAATTGCGAAACTGATTTAAACAACGAGTTCAGGGATCTTTTTGAAAAGAAATGCATTTAGGTAGAATGTTAGAGAAACTGCGTTAGAAAAGATATGCAAATTTGAAGAAAACTCGATTTTTGGGACAAATACACACTGGTTTAAAAGAGTTTTATCACATGTTAAAGTTTTGAAAATGTTACTAAATTAGGCGTTTAGGAACCAATTGACCAGTTATTACTTCTTTTAAAGAGCCAACGAGTTTGATGCAAAAATCCTATAGGTATGATATCTATGTTTTTAGCACTTGTTAATGAACTTGTGAAAAGATGCTTCCTAAATTTGCCTAATGAATATGCATATCCTATAGGCATGATATCTATCAATTTTAGGGAATTTACACTCGTGATGCATAGTTACAAAATATGAGGATTAAATCCTATAAATATGCTTTCTAGGTGAGTTAAGCATTAAATCCTATAGGCATGGTCTCTATGTGATTAAATCAGTATTAGAGCCCCTATAGGCAGGATTTCTAGTTTGATTAAAAAGTAAAGTCCTAAGTCATGATTTCTATCCTTTGGATGCAAGAAAGTAAAGACCCCTCCCACACCCTTTTACTATATTCCCCAAGTTTCATACAAAATTATTACAACTCAATAAATCAAACTGGAAATTAAAGATACATCAAAAGCTGATAGCTAGATCCAAGCAGCCTAATTCAATCTTGATGTCCAATAATATGTATTTAACCAACTCCGGGATCCAGATTTCCAAAACCTTCTCTTTATCCAAAGTGTTTCAAAGTTCCAAGGAATCTCAAGGATTCCCGGCATTGCTTACACTCAGGATATCATTAGAATTAGAATAGTGCAGTGTGGAAGAGCCAACTCTCAGGCATCCAAGTTCAGAGGGAGCTCAGGGATCCCAAAGCATGGCTTGCAAGAGAGGGAAGACCTTATAGCTAGGAATAGGTGCAAAGTGAAAGGGAATTAGGGAGCCATGACAGGTGGTGGTCATACCTAGCGATAAGGTAGGCTGGCACACCCCTGACCACTTGTTTGGTTGAACAAGTTAGGAGTAGACCCTTGAAGGTCAGACCCAAGTTTGGATAGTGATTAGGACACTATCAGACCCAAGCCCAGGGCTCAAACATATAAAAGGGGAAAGGGAAGTGGGAATTGATTGAGTTAGGGGTTCAAAGAACCCAGTTCAATGTCATAGACAACAATATTATAGTGCTGCTATGCCCTGAACCATACTTACATACAAAGGTGAAAGGGAAAGGGTATTCACATAAGAAAAGTAGTAGCAAAGTTGCAGAAACATAGTGAAGGAAAGCCAAACAGAATTAGAATGTAAACACATAGTGGAGTAGTTATTTAAACTAAGAGAAACATACCAGTTGCAAAGTAAGAATAAGTAGAACAACAGAGCAAGCAAATAGCAGGAACAAACTCAAATTCTCAGCAGAACACTTGAAAGTTCAGATAGAACTCAAAGGTACTTCAGAAGGTAAAGAGTAGAAGTAGAGAGAAGAAGAGAGTAGAAAGTAGAGCTATGTGTATAAGAGTGCAATTCGAGAGTCTGTTCAATTGTGAGGTCTCAAGTGCAGAAAAGAAGTCTGTTCAAGTGCAGAAGGGTTGCCCCCTTTTATAGTGCAGAAAACAAGTGGGAAGAGGTAAGAAATAACTTTGAAAATCAGTCTCCATGATTTCCCTTCAGTCAAGGGCTTTGATTTCAAACGGGTATAAGGTAATTAAAGAAAGATAATAACTAAAAACCCTTTTCCAGAGTAACATAATAGGGGTAAATATACAGAGACATTATTTAAGGAAATAGCCTAGTAGTACACGATTTGGGCAAAAACAAGGAAAGGAAATCAATCAACAGCTAGTAAAATCAGGAGTTGAGGTTTGGTATGAATGAATCCAACCAGGAAAGGTGGAGAGGGGTTTAAGTTAGAGAAAATTGGTAACACTCAATCAAACCTTATAAAAAGGAATTCGGAATCAATCACAAGTTGGCAAAAGGCCTTTTGAAAGAAAAGTTTATCATATATAAAGCATACAGACATGTAAAACAAGAGAGAGACTAGTGTAGAAAAAATTCAGAGGTATAACAAAGAGGTCGAGTTCATTTTGTAGACTCGGAATGAGTCTGAGAGAGTCAAGGGTCCTAAATAGAACCCTAGCCTAAACACAAAGTCAAGCCTACCCAAAAACCCCCAAATACTAGGGTTTCCGACTCGAATCAGATGTATAGACGAGAAGACAACAACTAGAACAGGCTCAGTAGCCTTTTTTAGAGACTTATAAGAAAACAAACAAATAGCATAGTAGGTTCAAGGCAAATGGAATGTAGAAACCAATTTGAAGCACAGGGAACACGTTTAAGCAAAGCTTGCCACTCAAACAAGTTCAGAAGAGAAGAGGCGATATAAGCTTAGGAAAACAGTAGATGAAACATGCTTAGAACTCAAAACAAAAGTCCAGTAAAGGCAAACAAGGGATTAAAAACTCAGTAACTATACAGTAAAGGGACTCATAAGATAGACATGTAAAACATGCTGTAGAAACCAGTAGAAGAAAGAACAGAGCACAAATAGAAGAACATGCATAATACGGCAAATACAAGAACACAGGAGCAAACACGTGAGAAAAGAACATAAGAACATGGCATAGACAGATTCACATAAAGAAAAGAAGAAAAAGAAAAGTCAGAAAACGTCTTAAGATTTCTTCAGAAACCCCAAATCAAAAACAAATAAATTTTGAAAGGAAAATTGGGGAAAACGTTTTAAAACTCCATTAGAGCACAGATAAAACATAGATCTAAGAAGACAACTAGAGAAAAACGTCGAATAGCTTTGGGGTTTCAGAGAAACCCTAGAAATGAAAAGGCTTGGAAGAAAGTCTGGTCTTGAGCCGGAGATGGTAGAAATAGGCTCCTAATGCTTGAACACATCGGAGCAAGGCCGAAAATGCCAAAGAGACTCGAATCGGCCAAGGTCTAGATGAGGACCTTTGAGGTCTAGCCTCGAATCTTCCAAGAGCATACGTATAGGAGCAGGAGGGGGTGAGTAGAGGTTGTCCATGGCTAGATTAGCCATGGATTCCGGTGGCTTTTAGGTCGGAGAGGGAGGTAGGGTTTCAAAGGTCGAGAGGATTCGAGAGAGACGAGGGATTTCAGAGGCGGCTGTTAGAGAGAAATGAGGGGTTAAGGTTGGTTTAGGTGAGTTTAAAAGGAAAGGAGTGATCGTGGCCGTTGATCAAAAAGATCAACGGTTAGGATTAAAAAGAAATTCGGGTGGGTTAAATAGTTGGATCAAGGGGTCGGGTTAAAATTGGAATTGGGGCCGGTCCAATTGGGTTGATTTCAGGCTAAAATTGAAATGGAATTAGGGTTATAATTGAAATGAAATGAGGCCAAACTTAAATAGCTAGTTTTCCCTTTTATTTTATAAAAATGATAGAAATGATTTTGAAATTAAATTAAAGGTACTGAATCAGTTAATGATATATAAATATTAATTTAAAAATACTGGAACCAATTTTATAATTATAAAATACTATAAAATCTTAAAGAGGCTAGTATTGCAATTATATGCAATTTAGTTTTAAAAATACCAAACGAATTTGTAAAAATATGCAAAAATCATGTTAGCTATACTTTGATGTAAATATGAGAATAAAAATAAATTGTGCACCAAAATGATAGTTTTGGGAATAATTATCGAATTTTATGGTATAAAAATTGCAATAAATTTGTTTAAAAATCATTAAAATGCCAAAACCCTTTGGTGTACTTATATATGCTATTTTGAAAGTATTTTGGGTATAAAAATACATAAGGAAAAATTAGGTATCAACAGCTGCCCCTCTTTACCCGAGGAGGATGAAAGAGTTGTCGGGTAAAGACAAGATGGCCAATTTTGACCGGATCGGCGATTGAAAATTTTTTTGACCGAGTTCTGGATTCTGAGCTGCCTACATATCCCTGGTTTTTTAGGAATCAGGCCGTATGTAGTTCAAGAACTATTGACGGAAATGCCGATGGAGATTTGAAAGGACGGACACAATGCTTGGGGGAAGCAAGAGGTGTTTTGAAGTTGATAGGTTGCGGGAGCTGGAGTGGGATCGCTCCTGCTGAGACGGCCGTTGCTAGCCGGTATACCTGCAAATGAGCAATATAGGCATATATCGTGCGTAAACTTAAACATGATGCAAGTTCCCGTTGGACCATGAATGCTGTCCTTGGACGGTTAGGATGACGTCCTCTGACCATGATGTCCTGGGCCATGAAGTGCAAAATTAAAGGATTCGCAGGCTAAGAAATGATGTTCTTGGGCTATGATAATGGTGCCTCCGAACCATGATGCCTTTGAATAATGATGTGCAAGATATAAAGTGGGATCCTTGAGCCATGGCATGGTGTTCTCGGGCTTTGAAGATGATGCCTCCGAACGATGACGCCTTTGGACAATTTGGTGATATTTCAGCCCATGAAATGCAAGATTTGGCTGTATTTCAGCCGATGCAAAAGCGTAAATGGCAATATTTCAGTCGACGGAAATTTGAATAAAACAGGCGATGTTTCAGCTGATGTGTAAAGTAAAATGTCGATATTGCAGCCGACAGAGAAATGTAAATGGCGATATTTCAGCCGACAGAGAATTTAAATAATGGTTTGGCGATATTTCAGCCGATGCAAAAACGTAAATGGCGATATTTCAGCTGATAAAGAATTTAATTGCGGTTTGGCGATATTTCAGCCATGGAAAAATGTAAATGGCGATAGTTCAGTCGACATAAATTTGAATAAAACAGGCGATGTTTCAGCCGATAGAGAATTTAAATAGTAGTTTGGCAATGTTTCACCCGATTGCAAGACGTAAGTAAAAGTGGCGATATTTCAGCCATGCAAGATATAGGTAAAGGTGGCGATATTTCAGCCATGCAAGTGGAGGTAGAGCTTAACCTCGGAAGGCAGAAAGGTAGCCTTATGCAGATGATGCAGGATGGAGACAACGCTTAGGCTTGAAAGGAGAAAGGTAGCCTTATGCAATGCAAAAAATGCAGATGGAGACAACGCTTAGTCTCGGAAGGCAGAAAGGTAGCCTTATGCAACGCAGGAAATGCAGATAGAGACAACGCTTAGTCTCGGAAGTTAGAAAGGTATCCTTATGCAATGCAGATAAAAGCGAATAGTAAGAGAAAATTCTTAACTGATAGCTGAATGTGATATTGCGGCTGCTGGGGCCATTGCGTGCGGATAGCAAATGCGAATAGGCACGATGGTTTAATGCGATTATGTAACATATTTGGTAACTTTGTGACTTGGGTGCCTGCATCCAAAGAAAATTGTGAGTTTCGTAAAGGGAAAAGGTTAGTTCATTTTCCCGTGGCTTCCGGCGTTGTGTGTATCATTGGGGTAGAGTTGCTAAACAAAAACTATCATAGTTATGCACGATTTAACAAATATAACGTAAGTAGAAAATAGTTTTGTTTAAAATGAATCAATGACTGCAACGTGGTTCAAAGCATTGCAACCTTTCTTGTTTCAGAATTTTGAGGGTCCTCCTCAAAATTCTGCCCCAGTCTACTGGGCAGGCACTTCTGACGGCTGCGCTGAATGAATGAAAAATCAACTTCGGAATTTTGAGGGTCCTCCTCAAAATTCTGCCCCAGTTCCAATAATAGGGGGAAATGGGATTTTTATTAACTTGTGACCGAACCCATAGGGCCGGCTACGTATCCCCTCTTAAACGAGAATCAGGTCAGGCGTAGTTCAAATTACATCATAAAGAAATCATAAGATTACACAGAGTATTGTTTTATTGCATCTGAATTGATTGGCTTCGGCCAGACTTCTCCGTCCATTTTTACAAGGATAAGGGCTCCTCCAGTTAGAACCCGGTGAACCATGTACGGACCTTGCCAGTTGGGAGAGAATTTCCCCTTGGCTTCATCTTGATGCGGGAATATTTTCTTCAATACTAGCTGCCCCGGTGTAAACTTCCTTGGCTTAACTCTCTTGTTGAAGGCTCTGGACATTCTGTTATGATACAACTGACCATGGCAAACTGAATTCATCTTTTTTCCATCTATAAGGGCTAATTGCTCGTAGCGACCTTTTACCCATTCTGCGTCGTCCAACTCTGTTTCTTGTATGATCCTTAGGGAAGGAATTTCTACCTCGGCGGGAATGACCGCCTCTGTACCATAAACTAGCATGTAGGGAGTTGCCCCGGTTGATGTGCGGACCGTGGTGCGGTATCCCTGCAAAGCAAATGCTAACTTCTCATGCCATTGCTTGTGATTTTCGACCATCTTCCTAAGTATCTTCTTGATATTCTTGTTGGCCGCCTCTACAACTCCATTCATCTAAGGACTGTAGGCTGTAGAGTTCTTGTGTTTGATTTTGAACGTTTCACACATTTCTTTCATCAAGTCGCTGTTGAGATTGGAACCATTGTCAGTGATGATTGATTCTAGAACCCCGAATCGGCAAAAAATACGATAACGGACGAAGTCTGCCACAACTTTCTTAATCACTGCTTTGTATGAAGCTGCTTCAACCTATTTGGTAAATAATCAATTGCCACCAGGATAAATCTGTGCCCATTAGATGCGGAAAGCTCGATAGGTCCAATGACATCCATTCCCCAGGCGGCGAATGACCATGGGGAGCTTGTTGCAGTAAGCTCGTTTGAGGCACCTTTATCATATCTGCATGTATCTGACAACGATGGCATTTGCGAACGTACGGGACACAATCTGTTTCCATATTCATCCAAAAATAACCTGCTCGGAGTTTCTTCTTTTCTAAGACAAAACCATTCATGTGTGACCCGCAAGTCCCTGCGTGCACTTCGTCCAATAGTCTGGTTGCTTCTTTTGCTTCGACACAACTTAACAAACCCAAATCGGGAGTCCTCCTGTACAAGATTCCTCCGCTGTGAATGAAGTTGTTGGATAATCTTCGAAGTGTGCATTTCTGAATGGCGTTGGCTAGTTCTGGATACTCCCCTATTGTCAAGTATCTTTTGATGTCGTGGAACCATGGTTTTTCGTCTGCTTCTTCTTCAATGTGAGCGCAATAAGCCTGTTGATCATAAATCTTTACTGGGATGGGATCAATGAAATTTGTATCAGGATGCTGGATCATGGATGATAAGGTAGCTAATGCGTTAGCGAACTCGTTCTGGACCCTAGGGACATGCTGAAATTCCGTCTTTGTGAATCTTTTCCTTAACTCCTGTATGTGATGCAAGTAGGGAAGTATCTTAGAGTTTTTGGTGGCCGACTCTTCTCGAACTTGATGTATGAGCAGGTCTGAGTCCCTGATCACTAGAAACTCTTGAATGTTCATGTCAATGGCCATCTTGAGCCCCAGGATGGAAGCTTAATATTCATCCATATTATTTGTGCAAGGAAACCTAAGCTTGGCGGACACCGGGTAATGCTGGCCGATTTTTGATACTAGGACTGCCCTATGCCAAAACCTTTGAAATTTGCGGCTCCGTCGAAAAACAACCTCCAACCATCGTAGGATTTTGCAATGTCTTCTCCTATAAAGGACACTTCTTCGTTAGGAAAATACATTTTCAGTGGTTTGTATTCTCCTTCAATGGGATTCTCGGGAAGGTGATCTGCTATGGCATGACCCTTGATTGCTTTCTGAGTCACGTAAACAATGTCTAATTCACTCAACAAGATTTGCCACTTGGCGAGCTTGCCAGTGGGCATGGGCTTCTGGAAAATATACTTCAGCGGGTCCATCCTGGATATNTCCTGTTTCATCATGTTGTCCCAGAACACAACCAAATGCTCCATCCAATACCGCAAGGTAAAGCAGTAAAGGTCTTCCTGGCTCGGGAGGAACCAATACTGGTGGTGTTGACAGGTATTCCTTGATTCCGTCGAAGGATTTCTGACAATCGTCGGTCCATCTAGTAGCAGCGTCTTTCTTCAGCATTTTAAAGATGGGTTCACAAATGACTGTGGACTGGGCTATGAACCGGCTGATATAGTTGAGTCTTCTCAAGAAACTCATCACGTCCTTCTCGTTCTTTTGGCGGTGGCAATTCTTGAATGGATTTGACCTTTGACGGGTCCAATTTTATCCATCGACTGCTCACTATGAAATGCTGTAGTTTTCCGGCAGGAACCCCGAATGCACACTTGGTGGGATTTAGTTTCAGATTATACCTTCTCAGTCTGTTGAAGAACTTTCTCAAACCTTCCATATGATCAATGGCTTTCTTGGATTTGATGATGACGTCGTCCACATATACCTCGATCTCCTTGTGTATCATGTCATGAAAAATGGTAGTCATGGCCCTCATGTAGGTGGCGCCAGCATTCTTCAACCCAAATGGCATCATTTTGTAACAATACATCCCCCACGGCATGATGAAAGCTGTTTTCTCTGCATCTTCCTCATCCATCCATATCTGATGATACCCAGCAAAATAATCAACAAATGACTGCAAATCATGCTTGGCGCAGTTGTTGATAAGAATGTGCATGTTTGGCAAGGGGAAGTTATCTTTGGGACTAGCCCGGTTGAGATCCCGATAGTCGACACAGATTCTAACCTTCCCGTCCTTCTTTGGTACCGGCACGATGTTGTCTAACCATGTCGGATATTCTACCACCTTGAGAACCTTACCTTTGACTTGCTTAGTAACCTCTTATTTGATTTTCAAACTCATATCGGGCTTGAATTTCCTGAGCTTCTACTTTACCGGCGGACAGGCTAGATCTGTTGGCAACTTATGAGCTACAATGGCCGTGCTGAGACCGATCATATCATCATATGACCAGGCGAATATGTCCTCATATTCTTTTAAGAATTTCGTATATTCTTTCTTCTTTAATGGCGACAAGTGAACGCTGATGCGAGTTTCTTTGACATTCTCTGTATCTCCCAAATTAATGACCTCAGTTTCCTCCAGGTTGGACTTAGGTCTATTCTCAAAATTCTCAACCTCGACCTCTTCAGGTATTTCATCTTCTTCTGAGTCTATGTCCTTCTGTTGTGCAGTATAGTTACAAGTCACAGTCGTTGGTTCATCGTCAAGATAAGTAATAGTAATGCTGTATAAAATAGAGTAAATGATAGAGAAGATAATAAGAGCGAGATATATGATAAACTGAAATGCTTTTGATCAAATTCATAATTGTTTGAAACATCGAAGCTCTTTTCAAAATTAAAGACAATGCGGAAAGAAATCAACTAGTAAAATAAAATAAAATGAGATGCATGGTGCTTTTGTTTAGCCTTGCTACCCCGAAGCCTTCCGGGCCCTGATGGTCCTAATTGACCAATTGCTGAGGTGGTCTCCTCTGTTCATAGCTTGTATGGAAGGGCCTTCCTCCCCCTCCTCCTCCTAAAAAAGAATACAACAATCCATATCATCATCCTCTAGGAACAAATTCTTCATGGCTGCCAATGTTTCGTCATTTTTGGACCCATATATAGTATCTGTTGTCCGGAAGGTCTGCTCCAGGCTAGGTATCGGAAAATGCAATGGATAGTAGGGGCCGCGCCATGGTGGCGACCAGTTCTGGAATTCTTTCCAAGTATAATCATACCCTAAGCCAAAGGTTGTGCCATGCTTCTTCAATTTGATGGGCTTAGTGATCCCCTGGAGATTTTTACCGAGCCCATTTCCAGGCTCGTACCCGCACCAATTCAGGATACTTTCGATCTTGTTGTCCCACAACTTATCCTTGTCCACAGCGTTGACCCTTTCTATGTGGTAGTATATTTCTCCGCCTATTCTCTTTTTGCCTCCGATCATTGGGATGGTCTGGCGACTATATATGGGATTACTACCATCGCCATGAATGATCAGTTCTTGGTGATTCCATTCGAACTTTACCGCCTGATGCAGGTTCGATGCTACGGCTCCAGCAGAGTGGATAAAGGGGCATCCCAACAGCAAGTTGTAGGATGCCGGGACGTCTATCACTTGGAAGTCGACGTCGAACCATGTTGGTCCCATTTGCAAGCACAGGCTGATTTCTCCAATAGTAGATCTCTGGGACCCATTGAAGGCTTTGACATTGATAGCCCTGTCTTTGATCTCGTGTAGGCCTTTTCCCAAAGTTTTGAGAGTTACAAGTGGACATATGTTGAGGCTGGATCCTCCATCGATCAGTACTCTGGTGATGAAGTAATCTTCACATTGCACGGTGATGTGTAATGACTTGTTATTACCCAAACCCTTTGGCGGCAATTCGTCTTCGCGGAAGGTTATTTTGTGGCTTTCCAGTACTTGCCCCACCATATTCGCCATCTCACCCCCGGTTATATTGATGGGCACGTAGGCTTCGCTCAGTATCTTCATTAAGGCATTCTTGTGAGCGTCTGAACTTTGCAGAAGAGCCAGGATAGATAAATGTGCCGGTGTTTTATTCAACTGTTCAGAGACCGAATATTCCTTAGCCTGTATTTTCCTCCAAAGATCGTCAGGTCCTGTCTCAATGGGACATCCCGGGGCTTGCTTACTAGACTCAGCTAGGTGCTCTGGGGTGTAGACCCTCCCTGTTCTAGTCATTCCTTGTGCGACAATGGTTTCTCCTGTCTTTATCTTTCCTTTCCTCCTAGCTTTGGCAGTGTCATGGCAATATGTAAGTTATTGTCTATGGGTTGAACTTGATCCCTTAAAGGATCCTAACTTCTAGATAATGTGTTCTAACAGGCTTATGGGTATGCCAGCATTTCTCATTGCTGAGTATGCCCACCAGCCCATCTTTGTCCCTTTTCAACTTCCCCCATTCCCTATACCCCTATGTGTATTAATGAGATTTGTTTCCCTTTCCCTTTCCTCTTCGTAATCCTGCACTTGCACTCTCTCTTAGTCTCTAAGTTCTGCCCCCCTCCTATGAGCCTTGCCTTGGGACCTTGAGTTCCCTCTGAACTTGGACACTTGAGGGCTGGCCTTTCCACACTGCACTATATCTTAATCTGGTAATGTATTTGGGTGTAAGCACTGCCCAGAGTTTATGTGAGACTCTTAGGGAACTTCAACACACCCCAAATAGGAGAAAGGCTTTGGAAATCTGATATGTTGAAGTTGGTTTACTTCATACTTCAGACAGGAAGTCTGAATCAGGCTCTCCTTGGTTGTACTTTTAATTTCTGATGTATTTTTCTTTACTTTGTTTTCTTTTGGGCTGTAATAACTTTGTAATAAAACTTTCGGGGTTGGCTAGTGAAAAGGGAGGGGTAACCATGTATGCAAAAATGGGTAGATATCATGTCTATAGGAATTTATGCATTATTCCATATAGATATCATGTCTATAGGAATTTCTGCACTCTCATATATGTATAACATGTCTATAGTAATTTCTGCACTATCATATATAGATGTCATATCTATAAGGTTCAATTTTCTGCATTCTCATACATATAGATACCGTGTCTATAGGAACTCCGCATATATAGAAAATATGTCTATAGGACTTTTTGAATCTTGCATATCCACTTTTCATTAGGCAAGCACGTTTATAGATCTTAAATAACCAACTGCGATTAAATATCATGTTCATATAAAATCCAGCATCTAGATGTCATGCCTATAGGGTTCCTGCATTTTTACTATGTCTATAAATGTGTTCTAAAGTCGAAAAATGCATAGAAAGAATGCCTATTGGAGTTAATCAAATCTGAATCACCTCACTCGTTTCTAAGTCTAAAACCTGCAATAATAATGTATTACCAGTTGCAGAAACTCGCCTTTCCTTAATAACTGACAACCTTTTCTTAAATCATTATGTGATAAGCTCATATCCTTGTTTCTGAAATCTGTAGATATCATGCCTACAGGGTTTTTCTTTCAACAATTAGGCAAGCCATAGGGTAAACTTATAAACTGAACCAGATTTTATTAGCTACAACCAGCATACAGGACTGATTCGGGCTTCTTATCTGAATTATGTAATAAATCAGTCTACCCCAACCTCTTTAAGTTTAATTAGACCTAAAACTGTACGTGCAAGCCATGATAAACTATGTGCTTTCTTTGGTAAATGAGGTTTGTCTGAGCCCTTTTATTTGTTTATATGCTTCCCCAAACTTGTTTATATGTGTTTTATTTGTCGCCTTAGTATTTTTACCTTTTAAAACCACTAATAAGACCAACATCCCCTCCCTTTAGGATTAGTAGTCCCAAGTACCTCCGGGATTGATATGATTGGGGCAGATAATAGCATGCAATAAGTAAACGAGATCATTCCATGCTTTAATACCTTAACGGGATGAGAAATGGTAGATATGGATATGATGACCACGCGATAACATCACGCGTAGCCCCTCATCGAGGAGTGATTACTGGATGTTGTGTGGGGTGATCCATATTATTAATAAACCTAGGACCACCTTCCTTTTGTTCTTTGTTTCTTTCAAATCTTTCAAAAACGTTTCTTCCAAGAAAAATTAACTCTCTTTAGTTCTTTCCAATTTTGTTTGTTTTTAACCTTTATGTGAAAAATCCCCTCTTATTTGAAGTCCTTCTTGCCTATGTGTTATTTGTACCTAAAGTCACAACAGTAGCTTGGCCAGGAACCACACTAGTAGATCCTGAGGGGTGCCTAAAACCTTCCCCGTGGGATAATTTCAAGCCCTTACTCAATCTCTGGTTATCCAACTTAAACCTTTCTTAGTGTCCTAATGCACTTAAATCATTAGGTGGAGACTCTTTAATTCCAAAACCCAATTCCCAAAAGGGAACAAGTTGTCCTCCCAAATGTCATAAACCCGATTTTACGAGAAAGGGGGGGGGGCGATAGCATGGCGACTCTGCTGGGGATTTCTTCTAGGATTTTACCATTTAAAGCTATTACTGTGACTTTACATTTCTTATATGCCTTTACTTATTTAATCCCTTTAAGCATTTAATTCCCTCTTCTAGTACAAAGCCTACTTGTCGTTTTGTTTCTTTTCCTTATTTCTTTTACTGCTTTCCTTTACTGCATTCCCTTATTACTTTTTTAAACTATTGTAATTATTATTTATGAACGTGCAAGTACGTGAAACCTTGTTTTAATTATTGCATAAACATGTTTTCAACATCATATTCCACTCATTCCAAACAAAATACCATACCAACTCTTATAATGAGTGGTTGCGTTCTTTCGATATTATCCCCCTTAAATTCGGTAAAGGCATATTTGCGGTAAAACCAGTCGATCAACAGTGTAGTCGATGGTTCCACGCCTCTCCCTCTTGAGTTATCCGCTCAAGTGTACCAGTTGTCACGACCCCAGTTTGTTCTCCGTGAACTATCGTGACGGCACCTAGTTCTTATGACTAGGTAAGCCTAACAATGCAGATGGAATTAAATAGACAAAAGTCAAAATAACTGAATGGAACAATATGTAAATACAGCTTGCCATATCAACACAACTTCAAGTGCTGAATCACTATCCCCAAAACCCGGAAACTCATGGATCCACAAGCTAAGAAAGTACTATATATCTCTAATCTCCAGAATGTCTAACAAGAACAGAAGTACAGAAGGGCCAAATGCTAAACACATGAATAGAAAGAGACTCTTTGGTCTGGGAACGCGACAGATATACCTCGAAGCCGCTAGAGTAGTTGTCTCGCCTTAGGGGTGATAGGACTGGATATAAGTACCTGGATCTGCACATGAAAAACATGCACAGAAAGGGCATGAGTACACCACAGCGGTACTCAGTAAGTGCCAAGCCTAACCTCGGTTGGGTAGTTACGAGGATAGTTAGGGCCCTACTGAGGTGAAATACAAGGTATAATCCAATAGTGTGAAAGGAGCAGTATAAGTAAGTGCGAACATTAGTAATATAGCGCAGTGTAAAGAGAACAACAACAAGTTCACAGAACAACGCAAACACAAGGTAAACACCGGAGGAAAAACAATTCTGTACCAATAATACCAACTGGGGATCTCCAGGATACCGTCCTGAGTCCCATTTTCATTTTATATGTCCAGTGGATCTCCCGGGATAACGCTCAGGAGTCCAACTATCATCTATCTAGTGGATCTCCCGGGATACCATCCTGTAGTCCAACTATAAATGTACAGGGGATCTCCCGAGAATCTAACCCGTAATCCCAAATATAAATACCTAGTACTGGGGGAATCTACTGGGTGCATTTCCATAGTTCCATATAACTGTGCAGGTGGATCTCCCCGGAATCGAACCCGTAGTCCCAAATATAAATGTGCAAGGGGATCTCACAGGAATTGAACCCGTAGTCCCAAAGTAAACAAACAAGGGGGAGCTCCCGGGAATCAAACCCATAGTCCCAATGTAAATACACAACAAAATAAGAGAAATACTCAGAAAAATATCAACTTCACAATAAGGAAAACAAATGCTCTAGCCTAGCATGCTGCACAGAATCCAAATAAGGCATGTTGAGCAAGTAAGTCAATTAGACATGCTTCCATAGATTAACAACAGACTTAAATTCCAATTAGTACAAACAAGAAAGGAAAATACAATTTAAGGCTATTTTAATGAAAATAGGATTTTCAACAATTAGCACAAGTACGCGCTCATTACCTCACGTACAGGGCATTTCAGTTACCACAATATCAAACCTAAGGGGAAAATCCCCTACACAAGGTTAGACAAGCTACTTACCTCGAACAAGTGCAAGTCAACCCGATATCACACTTTTGCCACGAGTATCCGACTTCAAATGGCCCAAATCTATTCAATTAAATTGGATATTATAAATAATACTTCAAATAACTAATTCCACAATTAAATTCTAAGCTAATTTGCGAAATTATGTAAAAGAACCAAAATGCCACTCGGGCCCACATCTCGGAATCGAGTAAATGTTACAAAATATGAAAGGTTACAACTACACAAATTTTACCAAAATCCAACAACAATTCGGCCTCCAAATCTAGAATTTTCGTTTTTTGAAAGGTTTACAATTTTCTCCAATTCTTCCATTTAATGCACTAACTCTTGATGAAAATGACCATGGAATCATTAAATATAATCACTTTTAGATATATAACACTTACCCCAATCCATATGGTGAAAATTGCTTCAAAAATCGCTTCAATCCGAGCTTCATAACTCAAAAAATTAGAAAAACTCTCAGACTGCCCGAATTATACAATGTCCAGCATTTTCGCTTCTGCGGTACTGTTCACCGTAGAAGCGGAATCACTGTTCACCGCAGAAGTGGACTGTTCACCGCAGAAGTGGAATCATTGTTCATCGCAGAAGCGGACTGTTCATCGCATCTGCGAAAATACCAGCAAGTGCCCAGAAAATTGCAGCAGCTTTATATTTTACTGAAAATGCTCTAACTCCATCATACGAACTCGGAATGCAACGATTCTTATTCCTATGAGTCACAAATAATAATACAAACCTATTCCTTCAATCCAAACAAAATTTGGATCTTATTTTCTCAGTGCAATACCCGTTTCACTCGTTAAATAATTAACTCATGTTTTGCGTCAAATATTCATGTTTTGCATCAAAAACCCAATCGCGACTTAATGAAATTAGACCAAACTTTCCAGATCACTCCTATAATTCATTATTAAAATTTTAGAAGTCTCGAAATCAAATTTCAATCTCTAGAACTAAAAATAGACCTTTGGATCATGTTTATGCTCAAAACGGCGAAAATCTTCCAAAAACTCTTCCAAAACTTATCCTAGCCTCTTGGGACCCCAACCAAACATGCCAACATAATTCATAACATCATTAAAACCTGTTCCAATCATCAAATCAACTCAAACAACATCAAATTACACAAAACTCATTGAATTCAAGGCTAAAATTCCAAAAACTTCCGAAATACACTTTCGATCAAAAACCTGACCAAACGATGTCCGAATGACCTGAAATTTTTAACACACGTCTCAAATGATAAAATGAAGCTACAGAAACTCTAGGAATTCCATTCCGACCCTCGGATCAAAATATCACCTGTTAACCGGAAACTTTAAAATTTTAACTTTCGGCATTTCAAGCGTAAATCAGCTACGGACCTCCAAAACACAATCCGAGCACACTCCTAAGCCTGAAATCACCAAACGGAGCTAACTGAACCATCGGATTTCCATTCCGACACCGTATTCACACTGTTCCAACTATGGTCAAATTTCTAAGACTTAAGTTCTTATTAAGGGACTAAGTGTCCCAAAACCCTCCGAAATTTAAAACCGAACATCCCGGCAAATCAAAATAGCAGAAATAAACTTGGGGAAAATAGTTAAAAGGGGATCGGGGCATAAATTCCAAAAACCACCGGCCCAATCATTACATCCTCCCAATCTTAAACATTCGTTCATCCCCGAACGAGCATAAAGACATACCTGAAGTAGCGAAAAGATGAGGGTAGCGACTGCGCATATCCTGCTCGATCTCCGAGGTTGCCTCCCGAACCGGCTGGCCCCGCCACTGAACCTTCACTGATGCAATGTTCTTTGACTTCAGCTTTCTAACCTGCTTGTCCAATATTGCCACTGGCTCCTCAACATAGCATAGATCCTTGTCCAACTAGACTGAATTGAAATCCAACACGTGCGACGGATCATCGTGATACCTCCTGAGCATAGAAACATGAAATACCGAGTGAACGCCTGCCAAGATGGGAGGTAAGGCAATCTCATAAGCAACCTCCCCAACCTGCCTCAATATCTCAAAAGGGCCAATAAAACTCAGACTCAACTTCCCTTTCTTCCCAAATCTCATAATGCCCTTCATCGGCGAAATACAAAGCAGAACCTGCTCCCCAACCATATAAGAAACATCTCGAACCTTTTGGCCTGCATGGTTTTTCTGTCTGGACCGGGCTGTATGGAGTCTATCCATCACCTTAACCTTCTCCAAAGCATCCTGAACCACGTTTGTGCCCAATGATATAGGCTTACCTGGATCGAACCAACCCTCCGCATCTCTGGTGCTTATATTTCACCTGCTCATAGTTGAGGCACTAAGGTACAAACCCGACTAGGCTCCGAAAGATCCAATCTCACAAATTGGTTGGCTAAGGCCTGAACATCCATCACCACAGGCCTTTCTAATGCTGGTAGTTAAGCCAAACTTCCCAAACTCTCCGCCCGACGACTCAATACATCGGCCACTAAATTGGCCTTGCTCGGGTGATAGAGGATAGTGATGTCATAATACTTCTGCAACTCTAACCACATCCTCTGGCGCAAATTTAGATCCTTTTGCTTGAACAGGTGCTGCAAGCTCCGGTGATCAGTATAAATCTCACAAGGCACACCGTACAAATAATGACAACAGATCTTTAAGGCGTGAGCAATAGCAGCTAACTCAAGATCGTGAACAGGATAATTATTCTTATTTACCTTCAACTGTCTGGATGCGTAGGCAATCACCCTACCATCCTGCATCAATACTGGTCCAAGGCCAATCCTCGAGGCTTCACAATATACAGTATAAGACCCCAAATATACAGGAAATATCAAAACTGGGTTGTAGTCAAAGCTGTCTTGAGCTTCTAAAAGCTCGCCCCGCACTCTTCTGTCCATTGGAACGGAGCACCCTTCTGGGTCAGTCTGGTCATAGGGGCTGCAATAGATGAAAACCCCTCTATAAAATGCTGGTAGTAACCCGCCAAGCCAAGGAAACTGCGGATCTCTATCACTGAGGATGGTCTGATCCAACTCTTCACTGCTTCTACCTTCTTTGGATCCACCCGAATACCCTCACTCGATACCACGTGGCCTAAGAATGCCACGGAATACAACCAAAACTTCATATTTTGAAAACTTTGCATATAATTTCTTTTCTCTCAGAGTCTGAAGCACTGTCCTCAGGTGTTGCTCATGATCTTCCTAACTCTGGGAATACATCAGAAGGTCATCAATAAAGACGATAACAAAAAGTAAAGATATGGCCGAAATACATTGTGCATCAAATGCACAAAAGCTACTGGGGCATTGGTCAGCTCAAATGACATACAAGGAACTTGTAATGATCATACCGAGTCCTGAAAGCAGTCTTCGGGATATCTGGCTCCCGAACATTCAACTTATGGTAACCTGAGTGCAAGTCAATCTTAGAAAACACCTGTGCGCCCTGAAGCTAGTCAAACAGATCATCAATATAAGGCAAAGGATAATGATTCTTCACTGTAGCCTTGTTCAACTGGCGATAATCAATACACATACGCATGGAACCATCCTTCTTCTTCACAAACAAGACAGGAGCACCCCCAAGGTGATATATTGGGCCGAATAAAACCCTTATCAAGCAAATTTTTGTAACTGATCCTTCAACTTAACTGAAGGTTTCACCTCATCCTTAGTCCATAACCTTAGGACAGGACCCAAACTTCAACATCTGACATTCATCATAGGACCCAAATTCCACATCATCACACTGCATTAGTCTTATTTCAACACACTTCAACTTTTAATAGCGCTTATATACTTTGAAATTGTTCTCCGGGATGTTGCATTCTCCCACACCCAGGGTTATTCATCCTCAAATACACAACGTAACTTATCTCTTTCTTCGCACATCTTAATGTCTCAAATTTTTCTAACTCCCAAAATTTTTAGAAATTTCGGCAGAGTCTCCCTTGTAATTGGGACTATCCACCTGTCAGATTAACACCAAAACAACTCCTAACAACACATCCACAACCCAATAAAACACCACGATGTATATATCAATAACACTAATCTCAGCATTACAAGCATCGCATTATCATACTGATATTTGAACATGAAACACATCATCTGTATGCCCATAACCATGTCTCTGGCCATAATAGTTGTTCATAAATCACAACATTGCCAATTAACTTTATGTTAACAAACATCCTATTTCAGACCTCCACTTTACTCACAACGAGGAATTGAGACCTCATAATTACTTACCCAATTTAACGAGTCACATTTAATGCCACCTGAGCACTCATCTCATAGGCTAAAGCTCAACATTTACAATACAGAAATGGCTGAATATGAATAGAAAATATACAAGAATTGTCAAATAAGCCCAACATTCATGACTCCTGTTGATACCCAATTTTTCCCTATGTATTTTTATACTCAAAATACTTTCAAATTAGCATGTATATTCATGTATAAACATCCACAAAGATTTTTGTATTTTTGCCACATTATTTTAAGGATTTTTAAAACCAATTTATGGCCTATTTTGCACTATAAAATCCAATAATTATTTCCAAACTTGTCATTTTGGTGAATAATTTATTTTATTCTCACATTTATACAAAAATATAATTTACATGATTTTTACATGATTTTACAAGTCCGTTTGGTATTTTTAAATTAAAACTGCATGAAATTGCAATTTTAGCCTATTTCTCGATTTAATAGCATTTGTAATCAAAAATCATTCCTAATATTTTTAAATTAGTACTTATGCATTTTTTATTAACTCAGTAATTTTAATTTGACTTTTGTACATCATTTACTATTTTATAAAATTAAAATTGGGGAAAATTGGCTATTTAAATTGTAGCCCTTTTTAATTTCAATTTTAGCCAAATTCCAGCCCCAATCTAACCCCCAATTATACTACCCAATTTCAAAAATTACCCGACCCAGACCCAATTAAACAAACCCGACCCACACACCCCTTAATCTCGACCGTTGATCATTTAGATCAACGGTCCACGTTAACCCCTTCCTTTTTTAATCCCACAGCCCCCCTAACCATAATCATTTCCTCTTCAGCAGCCGCCCTTGTATCCCCTTTGTCTCTCAAATGCTCCCAAGCCCCTCTGAAACCCTAGCCCTCTCCGCCGGTCTCCGACCTTATTCCACCGGAAATCATGACCTCTCAGGCGTTGTGTAACCTATGTCTACCCCCACTCGCCCTTACCCTCCTTTTGCATGAAGATTCAAGGTTTGACCTTGAAGCCCCCGGCTCAAAAGCTCTCTGATTCAAGTTCTATGGCCATTTCTGGCTCATCTCCGGCGAGTCCTAGCCCTGTGAGTCCATCTCCGACTCAGGGCCAATCCGTTCCAGGCCTTTCTCGTTCTCTAGGTTTTCTCTGAAACCCTAAGTTCCGAGATTCTTCATTTTTGTTTCTCTTTAAGATCTGCTTCAGATCTATGATATTTTCTAAGATTGCTAAGTGTTTTCCACGTTTTTGCCGATTTTGTTTTCAAAACTGTTCATATCCTTAAAACTTAGGGTTTATCTGATTTTCTATTTTATTTGCTCTACTATGATTCCTTTTACTTTTGCTATAATTCCTAAGTATTTTCTACTATGATTCCTATGTATTTTTCTTTACCGTGTTGTTTCTAGGTTTTTCTGAGTTCTGTGTATAATTGTCGGCTGCCTGTTTAATTTCAAAACCCTAACTGTCTAAACTCGTCTTATGATTCTGATTCTTGCTAAGCTTTGCAAGAACTTTTAATTCCATTCATGGCTATGTTCTTCTGCTCTTTGATTACATGACTACTCAGTTTAATTTAGCCTCGCATGTTTAAGTTTGTGCATCTCTTTATAGT
>MU746303.1:19898-38179 GCA_026770625.1 Nicotiana glauca
TTTATTATTTATATTTTATTTTATTATTATTATTTTATATTTATTTTCCAAATTTTCTAGTATTTGTTCTATAATTTTTAATGGCATTTTCCTAATTAATTCCCTTGTTATCTTCATTCGTCCAATTAACCAACACTGGTATTTCACACGAGTCACACAATTGCAACCAAAAGTTATTTTATTTTGATTTTGGAATTCTTTTATTTGGGGTAAAAATCACGTGCTCACACCGGCGTCACACAAACATTAGGAGAACTGGACTTCTTCCTTATCTTAGGATTTGGAAGAAGTTCTGATGCATCAGATGAGATCTGCAAAATCAAGGAAAATATATACATAAATACAACTGATACAAAACACACATTAGGCAAAAGAATACCTTGTAATCGTATTGCAGAAAATAACTACCTGGTCTAAGTGTTGCGACACAGATGGTGTTTGCATTCCAACTGATCCACTTCCATTATCTTCATATACGCCTATATCTTCACTCACAAGAAAATATACTAAATAATACTGTCTAAATTTTATAAAATAATACAAACACACTTTACACCTGTCTGTGAGCCAACAAGTGTAAATAGATGTATTTCTCCTTTTTCATATAGTCGAATAAGCTTACCAATTTCTTTTTGAGCTGCATTGAGTCTTTCTGAATGACCATAAAAAAAAATTAAAAAATGTAAATTTTCAAACTGAAAATATATACTTGGATCAAATGTAACAAAATTCGTGATCTATAGAATATTTGACGTTTGTCTTCCACTGTGGTTTTGCCAGGCTGCATGCCTTTGTCGATATCAGCAGCTCCAACTTCATTCAATTATGCAGCAACGTCGAGGAGCATTGGAGTATTCTCCAGAAGAATTTTCTCAACACTACCTTCATTCAATTCAGCATTATCAGAGAGTTTTTGAGTTGTTTCAATTTAAGCACAACTATTTTCAATTTT
Source organism: Nicotiana glauca (assembly GCA_026770625.1). Taxonomy (NCBI): domain Eukaryota; kingdom Viridiplantae; phylum Streptophyta; class Magnoliopsida; order Solanales; family Solanaceae; genus Nicotiana; species Nicotiana glauca. The sequence goes on from MU746303.1 coordinate 20,851, forward strand.
CACTACATATTCATAAAGAGGGGGGAGGGATCAATGACCTATATATATATATAACATAGAAAAAATTTATACCTGTAGTGCAAATTTTCTATGTATCTAGACCTAAAATTTCATTGCAAATAGCAATTGCTTCTGCAAACCGGCTGCCTTTCCCAATAGTGGTACACACATCACTCGATGTCAGTTCTTGAGTACCAATAGGTGCATGATTTTTATCGCCAAACAAATTAACTTTTGCAATATCACTGTCCAAAGAACAACTTGGTGCATATTTTTTAGTATCAACAACTTCATCATATGTACCTTTCTTGCTTCCTATATTCTCGGTTGATAACTGTTCATCATTTCCATCTTTGCTCAGTCTATCAACACTGGAACGTTCCTCTTCAACTTGTTGTTCAACATGTTGATCGCCTTCACAAGCCGCTTCCTCACGTGTAACATTTTCATCTGCAACTTTATATGGTGCATCATGAGAAGCATTAATATTTGATAGATGTTCGAATGAGTCATTTATCCTATCATAGTGTCGATACTTCATCAAATTCAAATCGCCATCGTCATTCAATTTGATTTGTCGAAAATCTTAAATAATTTTTCAAACTTCTCATAAAAATATTCTTATAAAAAAAATTACTAACAATGATTAATCTGAATAACATTAGCAGAAAAAAAGTCTTCTCTATAAATTAGCTTACCTTGACTTTTATAAAAACCGCATCCATAATAACAGATCGATTATCCCATTGAAACTGCTCGACAACTTCTTTCCCGATCATGAGTCTTTCTTCTTTTGCATGACTTTTCACCTCCATCGTTACCCTCTAATATAGAGACACGGAACAAAACTTCAGGTATAAAAGAATGCTGAAGTTCAGCAAATACAGAACACAAATTCAGCTACTAGAATGCTGAAGTTCATCACAAATAGAATAAAACTTCAACTAAAACATGTTGTAGTTTTACAGAAATACAAAACCAAAAAACTTCAGCTCAAAACTTACAGAACATATTCTGTTGACTAATTCATTGCCAAACTCTATTATAGAATGACTCTGGGTACGAGGTGATTCACCAATTACATGAGTTCGATTGGCTTTTTTTGATCGACTCCGACTACGTGGTGATTCACCAGTTGAAGGAACCGCATTAAGTACCTTTGAACGAATCTAGATGCATGGTAATTGTCCAATTAAAGGTATTAAATTCAATTCCTCTTATGTAGGAATTATATCCAATACCCTAAAAATTCGATATTTCTGTTTAATATAAAAAAAAGTATATTATGAAAATAAAATAAAACTAATACGTCAACACATTAACACAACTACAAAAATAAAAAAATAAATATTAACTTACACTATTGAGGTAATCATCATGAAGTTCTCTATATTTAGGCTCTCCCACACATACATAACGTAACATCATGGGAACCTGAGGCGCAACAAGGTACTCGTCCTCTCTTAAATACTTCTCCCGAATATCTGGGAAGCACTCATAGAACAAATCACATAACAAAAATGGAAATCCACCAAAGGTATACTAAGTTGATGGTATTTGTCCTGGTTGTCCAATGCATGTTTCATTGAGGTAATGATCTTCCATAAGACACATTACCCCAAGGATATTCAGCACAAGCCTTATCATCTTCAACAATAGCTGCATACTCCTCCAGCACAGTTGATTCATTCTTTTTTCCAAACAAAATAGACTCCACAACAAGAATTTCCATAAGTTTCACAACATCTTAATCACTCACGCATACATGTTTGAAATTCAGATCATCATTTTGAATTTCATTATGGGACATAAAATCTCGAATGTCCTTCAAGATCACACCCTTAGACTTTCCAAAATAGTGCTTCAGAATCTTGCTCTCTCATTTAATTGATTTTTCAACATTATGTGCTATGATCTGCAAACCGCACATAATGTGAAAGTCTTCAAGGGTGAACAATACATCATGGCCAAAAATCTTGAAATTAATGGAGTCTTGATCATTGGTGAATATTCGAGAAAGACACAAATAATGAACCAACTACATGCTGCATTTGAAATTCTCCATAGCCATAATATACTAAAATGTACCATTATTAAGTTTATCCCGTTGTGCAGGAGTCAAGAAACTTGCAATTAAACTCTTGAAATCGTGGTTCCCCTTCCAGTAACCACGATAATTAAACCAATCTCGAAACTCATAATATCTATCCCCTGGTTTTGTACGTGGAGCAACAGGGACTGAAAGACGTGTGAATATTTCCACTGAAAGACGCGTGAATATTCTATGTTGTTTAGGTGCTTTAGCTGCTTTAGGATCTTTAGGATTTGTAGGTGATTTGGATTTCGTAGATGCCATCTATTCAAAAAAAAGTAAAAGATAGGAAAAATAACGTCAGAACATTATCAAAAAAACTAGTTAAAACTTCAGCTCTAAGAAGGCTTAAGTTCACCAAATATAAAATAAAAATTTCAGCTCCTAAATGCTGAAGTTCAGCAAATACAAAATAAAACGTCAGCTCCTAGAATGATGAAGTTCACCAGTTACAAAACAAAAACTTCAATAAGAATATGCTGTAATTTTTACAAAAAATAGAACACAAATTCAACTTCAAAATAATGATGAAATTCATACAAAATATAACAAAAAACACAAAACACGAAACAAAACTTTAGCTCCTAAAACTAAGGCATCCTTGAAGTATTATAAACTTCACACTTTACACTTTAATAGTACAATCTATTTAACTCTCAAAAATTTTAAAAATTTCGACGTCTCCAAAAATCACTGAAGAATTTATAAAATTTTCATCAAAATTACAAACACACATTCAAAAAACCTAAAAACACAATCGTAAAAGTAAAACTAATGAACTAATCAAAGTAAACCCTAGGAAACTATTTTATCATAAATAAATAAAAAAGGAACCATTCAACTAACATGACTATCAAAGTCAAAATCATAAATTAAATCGTAAAAATTAATATTAAAATAAACCAAAAAGTTAATGCAATGTACCTGTGATTATACGTAAGGTTATTGGGGGAACAAACAGTTGAAAAATTAAAAAAAAATAACGAAAACCGTTTGATTTCAGAGAAGAACAAATCAAAAACGCGAAGAACGGGAGAGAGAGAGACAGAGACAGTAGAGGACTGGAGTATACTTGAAGAGAAAATATTTTTTTAATAAATAAGGGAAAAATAATCTATTTAAAAGGCTTTTAGCAATAAAACGAGTACGAGTGCAAACAAAAAAAATAAAGCGACTACAGGTTAAAAAGGGGCGACCAAATAGGGTGCCCCATGCAATTTTTACATCTTATACCTATAAGTTTAGGTCTAAATTAAACTTTGATCTTATACTTGCCTTTAGGCCCTTTACTCTAACTACTAATGACGGAGGCCGGGCTTGAGAGATTTACATAGGAAAATTTTATTTTGTGTTTCATACAACTGGCACTAGTTGTATCAGGCAATATTTTTATCTCACAGTTTTGTGGACCCAGATTTTTATGAACCTAGAAGCGTAATATTGGGGTCCACAAATTTGTGAGACAAAAAAGAGTCTCATACAACTAGTGTCAGTTGTATGAGACACAAAATAAAACTTCTCCGTTAGATCTGCAAAACATTTTAGGGAAATAAGTTTTCAGAAAAAGATTTTTTTTTCCCTGGAAGAGAATAAGCAACAAAGAAAAAAAGCTAATTAGCTGACATAGCCTAGCAACGTTTCTCGCAACATACAAAAAATTAAAAGACATAAGCGCATGTCATTCAAAACGAGATTTAGACCCATCAACTATCGAATTAGCCTCCTTGTAGATATAAGTGTAGACATATAAAATTTATTGGGTCTAATCCATATAAAATTTGGATTAAATTCAATTGGGTTAAATAATTAATTTGGGCTTTACAAGTTAAATTAGTCCATTTTATTATTTTCAAGCCCAAGGTCCATTTCATCTTAAGGCCCAGACTTATGCCATGTGACATGGCATATCCAGTCAAACTCCAGGCCAATAAGGTGATGCCACGTGTTAAATGATGTGGCAATCCAAGTTAAAAAGCAATAACCAACCACAAGTCGCCAAGTGGCTAAAATGACATGGGCCAATCAAAATCAAGCAAGAGAGTTCTTATGTAGCTTTATTGTCCATTCGCTACAACTATAAATAGAGGGGTTACATAACTCTCAAGGAATATTCAGAGTTGGAGAAGAACACTCCGCAATTAGTGAGGGCATCCACAAACATAGAGATCAATCATCAAGTGCTTAGTTCTTCAACAAAGGAGTGATCAACGGAGTTCTTCCCGGAGATCAACCCATAACAACAAAGTGATACTCGATGTTTTTGGCGATTAAATACATCACAAGGAGGTCTGCATCATCCTACACTCGAGAAAGACGATTCTCAAGCCCTCAAATCATGGAGAATTTTAGAGAGCAGAATCAAGGGATACATAGAATTGTACTCACAAATATTTATCAATAAAATCACTTGTTCTTCATATTATTATCTTTGCTGCAGTTTATTTTTTGTCTTACAAAAATTTGTTGCAAACAAATTTTGGCAGGCCCAGTGGGACCAATTTTGCCCTTCATCTCTCCTTCTTGCAAGTTGAAAACTACAAACTTCAGATCTACTTCTACAATTGCCTTCTATAAGTGTGATGTTTAATGCAAAGATGCTACTGTTGCCGCGTCCGCTCAGCTCAGTCATGTTGGACCAATCACTCGAAGCAAGTTCAAGGCTAGTGGCTTGGATGGATCCGAATGCTTCGTCTCCTTGGAGATGGCAAAGAAAAACAGATCTCATATGATGTTCGCGACCGCAATCTCTGGGGGCAACACCGCATTCTCGATGTTTGACGAACTTTCTCAAGTAGCTTCAAACCTTGGCGGATTTGAAGATTTGGTGGATTCTTTAGTTTCAACGAAAGTCAATGCCTTGATGACTAATGCAACTAACGTGGACAAAAAGTTTGCCATGATGGAACAAACTATAGAGGTCTTGAAGAAATCTGTTGAAGACAAAGACCTTTAAATCACTCAACTCATGAACAAATTGGAGGCATATGCACCTGGAGAATCGAGCTATGTCCCGCCTTGTTCACCTATCTTCACCTCTCAGAAAACAGCTATTGAGGAATCATTTTCAAAGTTAAACATTCAAAAGGAAAATCAATCTACTTCAGTTGCGTCGTTATCTGTCCAACAATTGCAAGACATGATAACAAACACCATCAGATCTTAATATGGCGGGCCATCGCAAAGTTTATTGTACTACTCTAAGCCTTATACTAAGAGGATTGATTGTTTAACCATGCCCACCAATTATCAACCACCAAAGCTGCATCAATTTGATGGCAAAGGGAACCCAAGGCAACATATTGCCCACTTTGTCGAGACTTGTAGCAATGCTGGAACACATGGTGACCTTTTGGTAAAATAATTTGTTCGTTCTCTGAAAGGGAACGCATTTGACTGATATATTGACTTGGAGCCCGAGTTCATTGATAGCTGGGAGCAACTTGAGAAGGAATTCCTCAATCGTTTTTACAGTACCTGAAGAACTGTAAGCATGATAGAGTTGACATGCACCAAGCAAAGGAAGGACGAGCCCGTGGTGGATTACATTAATTGTTGGAGGGCGTTAAGTTTGGACTGCAAAGATCGCCTTTCAGAGATATGTGTTATGGAGATGTGCATTCAAGGAATGCACTGGGGCTTTTTGTACATTCTACAAGGGATCAAACCGTGAACTTTTGAAGAACTTGCAACACGAGCGCATGACATGGAGTTAAGCACCGCAAGTCATGGAAAGGAATTTCCATTTGTTGAACAAAAAGAGTTCAAGAAAAATGTTGCATCAAAGAACCAAACCAAAGAATCAAAGGCGGTGAAAGCAACTTCTATGAAGGTCACTACTAAGCAAAAAGTGAAGGAGGATAAGACCCCGAGTCAATATCCCAAAGAGGAGAAGCATCGTCCCACCTTGAAAGAATTGGAGGCAAAGGTTTATCCATTTCCAGATTCAGACATACCCACAATCCTTGATGAACTGCTAGACAAGAAAGTCATCGATCTCCCTGAATCAAAAAGGCCAGAGAAAATTGGCAAAGTTGGCGATCCGAAATACTGCAATTTCATCGCGTCATTAGCCACCCTACAGAGAAATGCTTCATCTTGAAGGAGAAAATTATGGCTCTTGTAAGTGAAGGAAAAATTATCATAGACATGGATGAAATAGCAGAAGCAAATCAAGCAAGTATCGCCCTTAAGGAAAAGAAGTGTTCAAAGTTGCATAACGTGTCAAGCACTGCCTTATTACAATTTGGAAGTTTCGAGCCCATTAAAGTTGATATTCCAAGGAAAACTCTTGAAGGTTAACTAGAGCTAGACAATCACTCCAAAGACAAAGACGATGAGGGTTGGATTCTAGTCACTCACAAGAAGCGAAGACATCAAGCAGTTTTGAGGTTACAAATTCCTAATTCAGGAGCGATGATGAGCAATGCAGCTAGGCTACAATCACCAAGAAATATCAAATCTTCTACTAGAAAGAAGATTAACAGTGCCTTATCACTGAAGTTCCGAAAGCCCATCACATTGGATGAATTCTTTCCGGGAAAATTCCTTCATGGAGGTCACGTTAGTGCAAGTCATGTAGTTTCTAGTACTGAAAAAAACAAAGGAAAGCAACGATGAGCTTGCTCCAATGAAAACACATGAACACCGTGATAACGGAAAAGTTGTCCCATGTTGTGCAACAATTTCATTCACAGATGATGACTTGCTGCTGGGATCTAAGCCACATAATAGACCTTTGTTTGTTGTATGGTCCATTCGGGAAAAACATCTCAATCGTATACTTGTTGATGATGGTTCGGCTATCAACATCATGCAAAAGATGGTGCTAAAAAAGCTTGGGATCTCTATCGATGAGCTATCCAAAAGTAACCTAACAATCCAAGGTTTCAACCAAGGAGGACAACGAGCCATAGATATGATCCGTGTAGGATTATCCATTGGTGAGATGAATTCAGACACCCTGATTCACGTCATAGACGCTAAAACATCATACAACTTACTGCTTGGAAGTCCTTGGATTCATGAGAATGGGGTGGTATCATCTACTTTGCATCAATGTCTGAAGTACATAAGAGATGGTGAGCTAGTCAAAATTGATGCAGACATCAAGCCTTTCACTAAGACGGAGTCATACTTTGCAGACGCAAAATTCTACCTAGATTCTTGTGAACTAAAAGTGGAGAAACCATCATCAGATGATGAAGCTGATGTCAAGTCAGAAGAGGAAAATGAGGCTCAATGGACTACTACCAAGCTGCCTAAGAATGGAACGGAAGAAGTCTCCATTAAGCTATCATCATCTGAAAGTGACATAGAGACAAAGATTGAGGAGCATCTGGTTTTTCGCTATGTTCCACGCGAGCGTCGAAAGAAAGGGCAACCTTTGCTACAGGAATGTACTCCAAAGAAGCAAATGAGTCACAAAGATATCCAACATTTGAAGGAGCATATGACTATCCCAGTTGCACAAATCCCATCCGTGACTGGTGAGTCTGCTAAAGGCAATTTCCAAGCTGATAAAATAAAAAGGCACTATGATCCTAAGGCTTTCTTACTGCTTAAAAAATTGGTTATGACTTCTCCAATCCATTACAACTAGGAGAACTCAAAGACGAAGTCACTGGTAAAAAGATACATGGGCTCAATGAGTCCCAAATGAAGTTGAGAAAGCAAGGGCACTACGTCGCCACTCCAAAGTATGGATTGGGATTCAGTTTGGCAGAGCCTCTTCGAATTTCATCTAAGAGAAACAAAGAGATAACTTCATCACAATACACCTCGGTGGAGAAGAGGAAGGAAGTTAAGGGCAAGAAAAATAAAACAACAGACTTCAGTGTTCGATCACATTGGAGGCTCAACCCTTCGAGTCTCGGTGTTTGAAAGGCTAAGTCATAAAGGTGAACGTGTATCTTCCAAACATCTAAAGGAAGTTTTCACTACCTCAAAGACCTCTGTCTTTTATCACTTGGGAACCACAAGGAAGTCACCATCTAGAAAGATACTGGCAAAACATAAGGATCAAGTCCATGATGAGCGGGATCATTTTAAAGTTGTTGCTGACAAAGAAATCTGTAGTGCTTTCCCATCGCGTATGAAGAGGAAGTCTATTTTGTCAATATCCACAGATGGTCCACTGAAGGTGTAAAGGAGAACTATTGTTTACACTTGCTAGCCTCGTAAAGAAGCAGAGAAAGAGAAAGAGAAAGAGAAAGAAGTCGTGCAGACTATCCAAGGAAGTCAAATAGAGAAGCTAGACTTTGTGGAAACATCCTATCACATAACTGTGGAAGATAGCCCATGCCTTGAAGTTGATGATGTAGACGAGGCTCCCCCTCAACTAGAAGATGGCGGACAATCGAATGTGGATGAGTTTAAGGAACTCAATTTAGGCACTCCGGAAGATCCACGACCCACCTTCATTAGTGCGCTTCTTACGCCTCAGGAGGAGGAGGAATACTCCAAGTTATTGACCGAATACAAATATGTCTTCGCTTAGTCGTATAAAGAAATGCTCGGTCTTAGTCCTAAGGTAGTTGTTCATCATTTAGGGATCAAAAATGGAGCACGCCCTGTGAAACAGTCACAACACATGTTTCGACCCGAGCTTGTGTCCCAAATTGAAGTAGAAGTCAACAAGCTCATCGAGGTGGGATTTATTCGAGAGGTGAAGCACCCATCATGGATATCGAATATTGTACTTGTCAAAAAGGAAAATGGTCAAGTACGCGTTTGTGTTGACTTTCGAGACCTAAACAAGGCATGTCCAAAAAATGACTTACCGCTACCAATTATTGAACTCATGATGGATGCTACAATAGGGCATGAAGCTATGTCATTCATGGGTGGGTCCTCTGGATACAATCAAATTGGAATGTCTCCAAAAGATGAAGAGTGTACTGCTTTCCGAACTCCAAAAGGGATATATTGCTACAAAGTGATGCCCTTCGGTCTGAAGAATGCTGGTGCAACCTACCAACGCGCGATGCAAAACGTCTTTGATGACATATTTCATAAGAGGGTTGAATGCTACGTCGATGACTTAGTGGTGAAGACGAAGAATAGGCATTACCACCTTGAAGACCTTCGAATTGTTTTTGAAAGGTTAAGAAAATTGGACTTGAAGATGAATCCACTCAAGTGTGCGTTTGGAGTTACCTCAGGAAAGTTTCTTGGATTCATTGTGCGTCATCATGGAATTGAAGTTGATCCTGCAAAGATTGACGCCATTCAGAAAATGCCCAAGCCAAAGAACTTGAAGGAGCTTCGAAGTCTCCAAGGAAACTTAGCATTCATCCGGAGGTTCATCTCTAATCTAGCCGGACGGTGTCAATCCTTCAATCATCTATTGAGGAAGGATATCCCTTTTCATTGGGATCAATCATGTCAAAATGCCTTTGAAAGCATCAAAACATACTTGCTGAATCCACCTGTGTTAGGGGCGCCAATGCTTGGAAAGCATCGCAGCACAGGAACGTTCACTTGGAGCACTACTTGCTCAAGAGAATGAGGAAGAAAAGGAACAAGCCTTGTACTACCTTATTCAAACTCTTATAGGAGCTGAGTTGAACTATACGCCTATTGAGAAAATATGCTTAGCGTTACTTTATGCAATAAAGAAGCTAAGGCATTATTTTGAAGCATACACCATCAAACTCATCTCTCGAGTAGATCCCGTGAAGTTTGTGATGACTCGACCTATTCTTTCTAGATGCCTAGCAAGATGGTCCATATTGTTTAAGCAATATGAGATCACATACACACCTCAAAAAGCTGTGAAAGGACAAGCACTAGCCAATTTTTTGGCTGATCACCCTCTTCCGGCAGAATGGGAGCTTTCGGATGAGTTTCCAGATGAAGACGTTTTGTTCATCAAAGAATTGCCACCATGGACAATGTTCACGTCGTAATGGTGCGGGGGCAGGTGTTGTGTTGATCTCTCCAGAAAGACAAGTCTTGCCATTCTCCTTTGTTTTAGGTGAAACATGCTCCAACAATGCTGCAGAGTACCAAGCTTTGATCGTCGGTCTCGAAATGACATTAGAAATGAAGATTCTACAGTTGGAGATCTACAACGACTCTAAGCTGATCATCAACCAACTTTTGGGGAGTTACGAGGTAAAGAAGGAAGATCTATTGTCATACCATGAATACGCTTCTGGTTTACTGGAAAAATTTGATCGAGTGTTCTTAAACCACGTCCCAAGAGAAGAAAATTGCAAGGCTGATGCTTTGGCTAACTTGGCCACGACGATGGCACTTGGAGAGAATGAGTCAACAAAGGTATATGTGTGTCATCGATGGGTTATTCCTAGACTTCTGGATCTTCAAGTCAATGAGAGCCATCATACGTCTGTCCGAGTGATTGAAGAAGAAGACTGGAGGCAACCACTAATAGAGTACCTTGAACATGGAAATTTACCTGAAGATCCGCGACAAAGAACAGACATCAAGCGAAGAGCACCACGATTCATCTTCTATAAGGGGACATTGTTTCGTCGCTCTTTTGAAGGACTATTCTTACGATGTCTTGACAACAAAAAAGCCCACCAAGCGATGGAGGAAGCACATTCTGGCTCATGTGGAGCACACCAATCTGGTCCCAAGCTCCATTTTCGCATCAAGAGGATAGGCTACTACTGGGCGACAATGGTAAAGGATTGCATGGATCATGCCAAAAGATGTCAAGCTTGTCAATTTCATGCAAACTACATCCACCAACCTCCAGAGCCTCTTCACCCAACTGTATCTTCATGGCCTTTTGATGCATGGGGACTTGATGTTGTTGGACCACTTCCAAAGTCATCAAAGGGACAGATGTACATATTGGCCGCTACGGACTACTTCTCTAAATGGGCGGAAGCTGTTCCACTCAAGGAGGTAAAAAAGGAAACTGTTGTCGATTTTATCAAGTCATATATAATTTTTAGGTATGGCATACCAAGATACATAATCACCGATAATGGAACGCCATTTGACAACAAGCTCGTAAAGAGTCTATGCGAGAAGTTCGGTTTCAAGCAACATAAGTCTTCAATGTATAATGCACCTGCCAACGGCCTTGCTGAAGCTTTCAACAAGACGCTTGGTAACCTTTTGAAGAAAGTTATTGCAAAAAATAAGAGAGACTGGCATGAGATAATTGGTGAAGCTTTGTGGGCATACCGGACAACATTCAGAACTGCTACACAAGCAACTCCTTACTCTTTGGTATATGGCGTGGAAGTAGTCCTTCCGTTGGAGCAACAAATTCCATCATTACGGATAGCAATCCAAGAAGGACTCACGTCTGAAGAGAATGCTCAACTTCGCCTAGCAGAGTTGGAGGCATTGGATGAGAAAAGATTGGAAGCGCAACAAAAATTGGAGTGTTATCAAGCTCGACTAGCTAGAGCTTTCAACAAGAAAGTGCGGCCATGATCATTCCAAGTGGGAGACTTAGTCCTAGCTGTTCGACGACCCATAATCCTCAACAAACGCATAGTTGACAAGTTTACCTCAAAATGGGATGGGCCATATGTTGTGAAGGAAGCCTATTCAAATGGCGCATACAAAATTGTCGATAAGGATGGTCTCAAAGTTGGTCCGATCAATGGAAAATTTTTGAAGTAGTACTTCCCATGAAAGTCACCTACGCTCCTCGTCGTACGAGCCTAAACTGCAAGTCATGACGTTCCTTGATGCATGAGCTTAAACTGCACATTGCTACACTCCTGGCCCGCATGAGTCTAAACTGTGTACGACCGAAAAAAAAAGAGTCTGCTAGGTTGAAAACCTCGAAAGAGGCGGCCTATGCAAAAGTTAAGACCAAAAAAAAAAAGTCCGCTAGGTTAAAAACCTAGCAAGAGGCGGCCTAGGCAAAAAATTAGGACATAAAAAAAAAATCACCCCTCTGAACTACGTTATAACTTGATCCTCTACACCGAGGTACGTAGGCATCTTAGACTTTCATTCTAAGTTCAGTCGCATGAGTTTTAAAAAAATAAAAATTTGGCGTCATCGGATCATTACATTAATTCTTCCAAGTGTAGAGGCACACATCTATGAGGAAAAGAAGACGATTTGCATTGAAATATAAAAGATGTTTTATTGGTTCAATAGTACAAAAGTTGATACATTCAAAACTGTAGAGACAAAAGGAACTAGACATTTTTCTATACAAAAGCCTAAATCATGAAGATGATCATAAACTGGGCTTTGTTGCTAACGCGTCTCAAACGCTTTTCCGTATGATGTCTCCACATTTGATGCCATTCCCGATGTATGTCTCTCGCGTTCAGTAATTGTGATGATATCTCGATCACATATCTTGTTAGGCCTCGAGCATGATAGTTTGCTTCTCTTGTGCAAACGTCGTTTGAAGGTCCCATATATGAGAAGTCTTCTCTCTGCCATTTATGAACTTCAAGACAATCAACGAATCCAGTGCAACAGTTGGTGAAGGGGTGGCTTCGCATCTTATATGACACCTCGGCTGATATCTGGACCCTTTGAGCTTCTTTGCGAGTCTACAAAGAAATAAATGAAGAAATAAGATTTGTGACGCATGATATCCAAAGTTACTATATGCAAGACTGAAGAGTCAGTTTCAAGAAAACAACAACATTTATAGGACAACTCATAGAGCATAGAGGTGGGAAGCGAGATCAACTTTGGAAAACTAGTGTGGTCCATGCGGAAGACTTTATGCCCAAACATTTTATATGTTGTAGATTTGGATGTCCAATATCCAACAACACAATCCGTTTGTGATTTAGAGGCTCCTAGTTCAAGAAACGATTTTTGTTGTCGGAACCGCAAGAATCTGAAAGTTTACTGCAGCTAGGTAGCACTTTGAGAATTTTCTGTTTCCATCCCAAAAAGATTTCTGCGTGAAATTAATATGATATGCAGCTCTATGAGTTTACTTTCAAATGGCGCAAACGGATCACAATTTGGAGATTTGTAGCTTGAGATATGAATTTTTCCACTGGAGCGCGCAAAGCTGAAAAGCAATTTCGTGGACAGATGGATCAAGTTCAGAAAGTTGCTGCAGACAATCTGCTCGGAATTCTTCTGTGATATCTTGAAGATTTCATTATCTATGAGTCTTCTTTCCAATGGAACAGACGGCTCACAATTTGAACGCTCCTAGCTTGAGATATGTGCATTCTAATGATAGCACGCAGTTCTGTGAAGCCAAAATGACAGACTTGTGCACCGCCTTCAAAAGTTCATTTCGATTTGTCCTAATAGAATCTGGCCCCAAATTTTGGATATGTCGCTGTAGTGCAAGTTTTGATTCTGCAGGACCAAGCGGATTGCAGTTTGGACATTTCCAGTTCGAGATACGATTTTTTCAATGCGAGCATGAAATGCTATGAAGTCAAAACAGTAGAGACACACCAAGTGCTTGCTCGCCGAAGTTGGAAAAGCCTACTCCAGTGGCCTTCCTCGCCAGCCTGCAACAATGTGATATGGTACATGTCGCACTTGCTCGCCAAGGATGAAATAGGGTCGCTCGAGCTCCAAGCCTCTTTCTCACCAAGTCGCAAGGCTGAGATGCACCATGTTCTCGCTCGCATGTTGCAAAGTGGGGATATTGCTCGTCACTCAAGCTCGCTTAGGAATACTCTAAATGTCTCTCGTCAAGCTGTAAGAAGGGATGTACCAAGTTGCTGTGGTACTCTCTTGTAAACCTGCAAAAATAAGAAAAGATTTTGGAGCTCTAGGTGCCAACAACACGAAGTTTTCAGATACGGTGCCAACAGCACGACGATTCAGTACCATGGCGCTTGAGTTTGACATTAAAAAAAAGGATATCGGAAGCAGCACAACAGTCTAATTCAGCATGGCAGGTATCGGTGCCCATGGCACGAAGCTTTAACTTGCAGCAAAAAAAATGGTTTTGAACAACGATCTCCATTGCTCCAAGTTTGCAAATTTGGCTTCTTATGCTGGTGGAGTCTTTCAATACGGATAATTCTGAATAAAGAAGCAATACAGGAAGCACAACAACGTCCCCAAATTATTGCATGGTGCGCGCTTGGTTGCTTCTAGTTCTATTTTTCTACCAATTTAAATTGAATGATTTGCTGCATAAAAAAAAAGGAGAGAGAGCAAGTCATGATTCAAGAAAAAAATTAAGGAGACAAAAAAAAGGAATTAAAAAAGGGCGAGTGCAAGCAGTTCATGGAAGCAAGTGGAGATGGAAGAAGCTCTAGTATCAGTTTTGGTGTTTCGAGCCAGTTAGACAGATGAACTTGATATTCAATTGTGAAAAATTAGTTGGCTTGGTCCTCTTTTTATAGGAATCTAACAAAGTATGACCTATAAGTAAATAAAACAAGAAGTTAGAATCCTACAAGGAAAAATATTTCTTGACCTGCTAGTTTGCTTTTGGTACAAAAAAAAAGAAAAGGGGTAACGTGATTTGGTACAAAGGAAAAAAAGGGGTAATTTGACTTTTCAATTGGGTATAGAAAAAGAAAAGTGAATTGTTTACATGTTCTATTCCCATGAGTACATTAGCATGTACGGAATTCACACATTTATTTTCCTTGTTTGCTCTGGGTGAAAAAGTAAATATGCCTAGCGTGAGACAAATATGGAAAGTTGTCTGTAATTTGCAAAAAAAATTCAATCACCATAGTTTGTAATAGCTACTTTCAAACCAAATTACACTGCACGCGTGTTAGACAATCGAAGTATTGGAAAGTTAATCTTTGCTTGGAACTTGTATTTAGCACTTCACATAACGGTGCAACTGGATAAAAGTTCGAATTTGACCGATAGAAGTCGCCACATGTGCTAAAACAAAAATATCAACATTCGTCAGTTCTTCAAATCTCGCCTTTCGTTTCAGCAAGCCTACACTTCGACAAATCTTGAAGTAGGGGGCATCTGTAGACGTATAAAATTTATTGGGTCTAATCCATTTAAAATTTGGATTAAATTCAATTGGGTTAAATAATTAATTTAGACTTTACAAGTTAAATTAGTCCATTTTATTATTTTCAAGCCCAAGGTCCATTTCATCTTAAGGCCTAGACTTATGCCATGTGACATGGCATATCCAGTTAAACTCCAGGCCAATAAGATGATGTCACGTGTTAAATGATGTGGCAATTCAAGTCAAAAAACAAGAACCAACCACAAGCCACCAAGTGGCTAAAATGACATGGGCCAATCAAAATCAAGCAAGAGAGTTCTTATGTAGCTTAATTGTCCATCCTCTACAACCATAAATAGAGGGGTTACATAACTCTCAAGGAACATTCAGAGTTAGAGAAGAACACTCCGCAATTGGTGAGGGCATCCACAAACATAGAGATCAATCATTAAGTGCTTAGTTCTTCAACAAAGGAGTGATCAACGGAGTTCTTCCCGGAGATCAACCCGTAACAACAAAGTGCTGCTCGACGTTCTTGGCGATTAAATACATCACAAGGAGGTCTGCATCATCCTACATTCGAGAAAGATGTTTCTCAAGCCCTCGAATCACGGAGAATTTTAGAGAGGAGAATCAAGGGATACATAGAATTGAACTCACAAATATTTATCAATAAAATCACTTGTTCTTCATATTATTATTTTTGTTACAATTTATTTTTCGTCTTACGAAAATTTGTTGCAAACAATAAGCAACAAAGATCACCTAATTCCTAATTAAAAGATGGCGAATATCGTTGACAACCACATGTCATTCAAAACGAGGCCTTAACTAAAGGTTAGTTTGTTGGCTAAATCATTAGCCTACTTAGCCTCCTTATAAATATAGGGCAATAAAGATTACTCGATTCCTAACTAAATAAATAACGATGCCGTCGAGAATATCACCATTAGAGGCAAATTCAGAATTTAAATTTTATGAATTCGAGATTCTAATCGTTTTAAGTTTTCGAACTCTAAATTAATAATTTATACATATTTAATAAATTTTTAAGATAATAATAAAATTCAAATCAAAGTTATTGAATTTTGCCGAATCTACTCCCGACACTCTAGCTCCGCCACACATACTCTCTGGATAGCTGCACATTTTCCCGGCTGTTCAGCCAAAGGTGTGTCTTCGACATTGGCTCTTTTATCACACGAAAAGACCATAAGTTCCCCCTCCCCGGTTTTTTTTTTGACCAGTGGTCCCACACTTTTTGATTAATATTCGATCTTGTTTTGCTGATCTAAGTGATGTCGTCAAACTAAAAAAAATACATAACTTAAATACTTTACAGTTTACACAGCTTAGTTCTTTCTTAAATATAATTTATATAAAGCTACGCCTGCGACCGTTAGGTCCTGGGTTCGAGTCACGCTGGAAGAGAAGTGTGGAAATATTATAGATCCTCCTAAATTGGGAGGAGGGTTTAAAAGAAAAAAATATATATATATAAAACTGAATCCTGTTATTCTTGATGTAAAATGTCAAATAAAGAAAGTAACTTGCAGATTATTTTTGGGGGTTTGTAAAAGACATATTATTCGTAAGTTAACTTTTATCATATATCCTTAAACAAGATGATAATAAAGTTGTTTTGTACAAGATTCTTTTAAAAAGAATGGTGTAATCCTTTTGTACTTTTCGCCAATTTTCGGTTAAATCCCTTTATAATAAAGTTGTTTGTTTGGATATTTTTGATTGTTATAGTAAAATTTTATTATAAAGAATATTATAAAAAATATTAGTAATTTCAAAGAAAATTAGGTCATTATAGTAAAATTATATTATAGAGGACACCTGTTATAATATAAAGATGTCTGACTTTATTTGTTTCTTAATATTCCTTTGGCATAGCCTAAGAGAAAAGGAATAAAGGTAAAACTTTCTGTTCATTTTCAACCAAAGAAACAAAATTAATTACTTAAATCACATTTAATTTTTCTAAATAATCAGAAGTAGAAAAATCACTTGTTAGATTCGTTTAATTTACAATAGACCCAAGCACTTTTGTCCAGATTCAATGTATTTATCAGTCTATAGCCTAGTCTAAATTATTTGCTAATAATATATAAAAAAATAAAAAAAGAACAAGAGTCCAATTTCAGTTTTTGCCCTTTGACTGTTTGTTACTCCACTCGCATTCATTACGCGCTCCAACGCCACTCTTCAAATACAAATATACAATCAACCGAAAAACTATTTGTTAAACTAGTTTTTGTTATAAAATAAAGACTATAATGTAAAGTCAAGTATAGAGAGAAACTGATATATTATTCGAATTCAAACTGATGTACATAATGAACTGAAAACTCTTCTATTTA
>MU746306.1:1719-15677 GCA_026770625.1 Nicotiana glauca
AGTTGCCTTACCAAACAATGAGGCGAGGAGTGTGACCGCCTTCTTGAAGAAAAACATATTCACGCGGTTTGGCACACCTAGAGCCATTCTTAGTGACGGTGGATCTCATTTCTGTAACAAGGCTTTTGCGGGGCTACTTGAGAAGTATGGTGTAAAGCACAAGGTGGCCACCTCCTATCATCCGCAGTCAAGTGGTCAAGTTGAGGTTTCCAACCGGGAGATCAAAAACATCTTAGCAAAAATGTGAACGCAACTAGGGCCGACTGGTCAAGGAAGCTGGATGATGCATTGTGGGCATACCGCACGGCCTCCAAAACTCCTATTGGTACTTCTCCTTATCGGCTAGTCTTTGGTAAAGCATGTCATCTATCCGTGGAATTGGAACACAAAGCGACGTGGGCATTGAAAAGGCTAAACTTAGACTGGGCGGAAGCTGCAAATTTGAGGTTAACATGACTCAATGAAATGGAGGAATTCCGATTCCATGCTTATGAAAGTGCAGTTGTGTACAAAAAACGGATGAAGTTTGTCCATGACAAGAAAATCTTGAAAAGAGAGTTTAAGACGGGTGATTTTGGTCTTGCTCTTTAACTCAAGGATAAAATTGTTTCCGGGCAAGCTTAAATCAAAATGGTCCGGCCCATTTAAGGTGGTGAATGTCTCTCCTTATGGAGCAGTGGAATTAGAGTCGACAGATGGGTCCCGGACATTTAATGTAAACGGCCAAAGCATCAAGCATTACTTGCGCACTGATGGTGAAAAGCATTTAGTGGAGCAGCTGTCTCTCAAAGATGGTCCATGCCCGACCATTGAGTGAAATCAAAAGAACATCAATTTCGTCGTGCCGCGACGTTAAATCAAGCGCTTCATAGGAGGCAACCCACGTGTGGTAACACCTTTTTTCCTTGAATTTTTCAATTGTTGGTAGATAGATTTATTTGAGAAATTAAAAGTGTGTGTTAGAGTGCAGGGGGTTCAAAAGATCTCAACACTTGGTGAGAATGCATAAAAATTGAAGAAAATGCACCAGGTGAATTATGCGGTAGGAATGTGGTCGCATTGTTGATATGCGGACCGCATTTTGACCGCAAACAGGAACAGAAGGTTTGTCCAAATTGGTGTACATTATGCGGTGGAGTGGTGTACTATGCGGTCCGCATTTCACTTATGCGACCGCATTGTGCACTGCAAACCTTCCTTCTCAACCCACTCTTTAAAATCACCGCATAACACATATGCAGTCGCATAGTGTATTATGCGGTGAAGTGCCCACCGCAACTCGCCAGATATGGCTCCCAGGCAAAAGCACACCATAGCAAAGCCATCCTCGGGTCAATCTAAATCAAAGCAACCAAGGACGGAACCTCAAGCACCTCGTCCCTCCCAGTCTGATGAGGAGGGGCCCACACCTGAGGTTGATCTACTGGCCGAAGCGCGGAGGAAACACGGAAATGACTTCCACCTCCGCTGGGGAATAGAGTGTTCCAGGGAAAGATACAAAGAGGGGTTGTTAAAGAGGAAGCTCCTTCCAGAGAAGCAGCTTAGTTTGATCGGCTGAAAGAGAAATATCCGCACATCCTAGCAAACATCAAGAAGAGGAAATGGCAATCCTTCGCTGAACCACCAGCTGAATACAACGAATCCCTTGTTCGAGAATTTTATGCATCGTATAGGGCCTCTAGGAACAAGCATAAAAAATACAACAGAGAATTCACTGATGAAGTACTAGTCCGAGGGCAAACAGTCTTCTGCGATGCAAATACCATAAATGAGGTATATGTCCCAGACTGGAGTTCTGGCACCGCATAATATGCGAAGCAGTTTGAGAACCGATAAAATGAAAGAGGGTGGATTGACTCCATAATTGCAAAAGAAACCCCAGCCCGGATCAACCCTGGCTAGAAAATCTACAAGGAAAGTCTATCAAGAAAGGCTCGTTGCTGGCTTGCATTCCTCACTTCTAGATTGATACCAACTTAGAACGACACGGAGATTGCCATTGAGAAGGCAATCCTCATTGCATGCATCATGGCTGGTATTAAGATAGATGTAGGGGCAGTGATATATCAGGAGATAGGGATCAGGGCCACACAAACATCTACCTTACTTCCATTCCCTTCCTTGATCACAACACTATGCAAGGCCGCGGGAGTCCAAGTTGATGACCGCCATGACAGAAAAGGCAAGGAGCCAGGGGTCATTGATATCACTCGCCTTAGTGATGCTGCTATCCCACAAGTGGTCCCAAGTGAGGCACCACTTGCCGCAGAGCCATCTGATTCCCAGCCTACTGAGATTCCATCAGCTACTGAGGCACCAACGCCCACACCCCAGCCTGCTTCTCAAGCCTCTACTCCCCAGCCTTCTATGGCCATCCCGGCAGCCTCCAAGCTTGTTATATTGGCTCAGCATGCCAATGCCAAAGTTGAACAACTTCTAAAAACATTGTCGAGTCTTATAAAGCAAGCACTGAGCCCCATGCAAGCCTCTGTATCAGCCGTTCAGCAGCAGCAGTCAAAATATGCGGAGCGTTTGCAGCAACTTGAGATGCGGGTGGAGATGATAGAGCGGCGCGAAGTGAGTGGTTTTCCTGCACTCAAGACGGAGGTTGCTGCTATGAAGGTTGAATTAAAAAAAATACAGAATTTGGAATTCCACCTATCATCCCTCCTCCTCACAGCTGATTATCAGGGTGCAGGTCCATCGGCTCAAGATTTGGGTCTTGATTTCTCGAAATTGATGACTGAGCATGTCCTCCCTACCCCCGGAGCTTTCCAAACTGCAGCTCCTCCAGCTCCTATTGTGATCCCTTCTGAGGAGGGCTCCGGAGGTTATGATAAATCGGAGGATGAGAAAGATGAGGAGAATGAGGAGGATGAGGAGAGTTCGGGGTATTCAAGTAATGAAGCCCCTCAAGATAAGGGCAAGCAGATTGTAGATGCCCCAGTTGAGGATGCTACTCTTGCGGAGGATATCGGTGACAAAGCAGAGCGAGCAGATATCCAGCAGGCGATCCAAAGTTTGTTGGTAGACCAGGCCATTCATGCAGCCTATGTGGCCACCCCATCATCAGTGGGTGAGGTTAGCAGTTCACAGGCTCCAGCACTTGCACCATCTACTCTTCACCAGCCTGAGTGCACCATTTCTCCAGTTCCAGCTCCAGCTCCAGTTTCATCACCTGATCCAGTTCCGACTCCTGCTCTTGAACAGCCGGAGGGCACCACTTCTCCGACCGAGCTTCCATCGGTCCCAGTCCCCACATCTGAGGGTGACCCCTCCATCATTCAGACTGCTACTGCCTCTCCTAGCACTTAGTATTCCCCAGGGAGCTTCACCTCTAACTCATCTCTCCATTTTTATGCATTGAGGACAATCCATGCCTTAAGTTGGGGGTGCACAGTAGCATTGTGGGTATTTTTGTGTAGATATTCTCGTGTGATTTTGGAAGTTAGAATTGGCATCTCTGTATATATGCATATCAGTAGTTTAATCATCAAACTCATGTATTTATATGCGTATCTTTTGTTCTGTATATATTGGTATGACTTCGGAACATGAGTTGTGTTTTTAAAAGATGATGTTAATATTAGTGTTTACTTTATGCTTATAATAGTGTTGTGTACATATGGTGTATCCTTAACATAAGAAAAACAACAAAAACAAGTAGATAGTGATTAGGACTCAATCCACTTTGGTTTTTCTTTCCCCGGTTCTTTTCCAAAGGTGTAATAGTAGAATCAGGAGAGTAGGATGAATCATTTTGACTGGTTTGGTGTAATTGCATAGTATCAAGCATGTATGTTTGTACATAGCATATACCCTTCCGCATGTAAAAAAACAACTATGTGAACATGTGCCTATGTTGCAAGCATTGAATACCAAGTGTTGACTCGAAAACATCAAGTTGTGCGAGTGAAACAGTTCATGTACCATGTGAGTGTGAGTTTCGTGTGTGTATATAATTCTTGTGCGTACTTGTATCATTCAGAACTTGCCCGGTTAGTCTTTCAATGCTAATGATAGTATGTTTGGTTGGAGGGATGACCTTAGGCATTCTTTGTCTTAATTGCTAAACTT
The DNA here is from genome assembly GCA_026770625.1 of Nicotiana glauca. Lineage (NCBI taxonomy): Eukaryota > Viridiplantae > Streptophyta > Magnoliopsida > Solanales > Solanaceae > Nicotiana > Nicotiana glauca. Next base: position 5,797 of record MU746306.1, read on the forward strand.
CTGTGGCCTTTCAATCCTACCTGTACATAAATAATGTCACTAGTATCCAATTTGAGCCTTTAACCCTTTCTTTGGCCAACTCATTACAAACATTTGACCTTGTTGAAAAATAACTCCCTCTTTTGAACCCGTCCCTCCTTGAACATTGTGAATGAGGCTAAAAGCCTAAGTTGGGGGTGTGGTACTAAAGTAAAAATTGGTAAGGTTGTACAATGAGTGTAGGATCATATTCCTCTAAGTGTTCGTATTAACTCAATCAAGCTCCAAAAGAAAAATGTGTATAAAAAAAGATAATAATGAGAATTGTTTGTATATATATATATATTATGGAGCCTTGAACAAAATCAAAGAGGTATGTAATGTGATCTACATTGGGAACTAGTTGTCAATAAAGCTATGTGAGTTGAAGAGAGTAAAAGTGCAAAAAGAATGAAACTTGTGAGTAGTGTTCAAGGAGGGTGAAGTCACTTGTACCCAAATGTTTATCCAACTCTTCCCTACACCTACATTACAAGCTTAAAAAGTCCTTATGTGACCTCCAACCGAACACTCTTGAATAAGCGATGAATTAAAATAAGGGCAAGCTTATGGTATGAAATGTTGTAGCACTTGAAGTTCTTTCTGAGAGTGAGTGTGTTTGTGAAAAGTCCCTTGTTGTTGTCATTGTAAATATTGTGTTTTTGGGACCTTCTTTATAGTAAGGGTACATGAATTCTGGAGCGAAGCAAACGTTAAGATTTTGAGTCAAATACAACTACACTCACTTGAGGGTAGCATTTTTGTCGCATTTTCTGAGTCTCAAGATTCACAAGTTGAAAGTTTTTTTTATGTATATATCATCAGTTCAGGAAGGGTAAAACAATTGTAAATGTATGCTTGAGTTACTAGCAATGAACACCACCCGTAGTCATTATGGTTTCATGTTTTGTAACTAGAGCCTAGGATAGGCTAAGTTATATTTGTTGCTTGAGGACAAGCAAGAGTTTAAGTTGGGGGTGTTGATGTGCCGGAGAATTTTGGCACATTTCAATACTAATTGCTTAGATTTTAGCTTGTTTTAGTGCAATTATAATCGATACTTATGTAGTTTTGTTACTTCTACAGTACATAAGGAAGAGGAACTCAAGAACATGGAAATTGAAGCAAAAAGTCAAGAAAAGAGCAAAAGGTCGCACAAATATTGATATGCGGTCCACTATGCGATCGCAGATCATATATGCGAGCCGCATAATGGACAAGAGAATCGCAGACTGAAACAGAGACCTGAGCATAATTTCAAGTGAAGAATGCGGCTCAAGATGCGATCGCATAATCAAAATGCGGTCCGCATAATGATCGCATAACCAACCATGAAGAATACTGAATGTCAACAATGCGAGATAAAATGCGGCCGCAGAACTCAAATGCGGACCGCATAATGGTAATGCGGTGAAAACTTGTGAACTAGGGTTTTACTCTGCGGTCTGGATGCTCAAAATGCGAATCGCATACTTGTTTTGCGACAAGAATGCGGTCGCATATCAGACCTAAAAGGGCAATTTTATCCTTTTTCTGTCCCGATTTTTTCCGCACTATAAATAATTTTATAAAGCTTTTGTGGGTTCATCTTGTCTACTCTTTACACTACAATCCAAGACATAAATATTCTCTCTTTTTGAAAACTTTTGGTTGAAGATTCCCTACTTTGTAAGCATTTATGACATTAAATATTAGTTGGTCCTTGTATTTTAGCATGTGTAGCTAACTTTAAATACTAAGGTTGTGGACCCTAAATAGGTGTTATGTTAATGGGTGTTTAACATTGAATATATGTATAATGGTTGGTTGATATTTATTTACTTCTCATTTAACACAATCCATTAAATTCTTTCTTTGCTTGGGAAAGTGGGTTAGAATTTGGTAGAAGTAAATATCAAAAACTCAAGGCTTTACACCTTGTTTAATAAAATCGCTTAGGGATAAGTGGATTTTATTTGGCATATATTGGTTGTTATGAATTGCAACTCTTCTACATTTGAAAAAATTTAAAAGAGGAAATACTATCCAATTATTGGAAAATATTGTGTAGTTGCTTAGACATCAATTGCATATCAAAGAACCGACTATTAGAAATATATCATATTAACACCGATAGCATTATACTTCATTAATGGGGACACAACCTTTGTTTAATTAATCTCACTAATTACCATATCAACACTCCAATTAGTTATCATCCCAAAACAACTTCTATTCATACTTTTGTTACTACTACTCTACACTCATGTTACTATTAACCAAATAGAATTACGATTTCAGTCGGGCAACACACTGATTCAAGTAACCTTTTCACACCTATTCCCTGTGCGATTCGACCCCAACCTTGTTGGGTTATTATATTTGACATCGACCGCCTTACATGAATTATTAAAGTGTAATTTGAGCGTATCAACCTACTCAAACCTTCGGAATATCCGAAACAATGCTAAATCTAGAAATTATCACCTAAAATCAAATGAATCAAACTTATGAACTTCAAGTTCTTAATTTTCCTCCAACGGGCCAAAACACCCTAAAACTACTCGTATTGACACCAAATTTTATACGCAAGTCTTAATTGATATTTCAGACCTATATCGGATTTTGGAACCAAAATACGAGCCTATTACCTAGGAAATCAATAATTACTTAGTTTTCTTTAAATCTTTAAAACTTTAAATTAATAATTTCTAATAAAAATTTATTACTCGGGCTAGGAACCTCGGAATTCGATTTCGGGCATACGCCTAGGTCCCATAATTTTCTACAGATCCTTCGGGACCGTCAAATCAAGAAATCGGGTTCGTTTGCTCAAAATATTGACCAAAGTCAAACTTAGTCTTTTAAGAAAATCCTAAGAAATCAAATGGACATATTTTACCAAAAACTCTTCCAAATCCCGAACCAACCGTCCTCGCAAGTCATAAATTAACTAAAGCAAGCACGGAAAGTTTTATTTAAGGAAACGGGGTTCTAAAAGGCAAAACGACCAGGCGGGTCGTTACAGCCGAACCAAAAACAAATACAGTTGTGAACTTTAAAAATTGGAGGAAGGTAAAATGAGGAATAAAAAGAAGAGGAACATAATAAAGACCGGCAAATAGTTTGGGCGCATAGGTAGGAGCAGTAAATAGTTTGGGCCTCGCCATTAAAGAATAAATAGTTTGGAATTAATGGGTATAAAGTGAGATTTTTTCTATTTTTTTCTGCCCCAAGTAATTTTTCAAAGATATCATCATCATTTAAATAAATTTTTCCGTCTTTTTGTTGTTCTTTTAATTGTTCAAATTGAACCTACAATCAATAATGTAAATTAATCATACATAATTGCAAATGTATATTCTAAACGGAGATAAAGATAAAATAGAACAAATTAATATTATAATGACATCTTGTTGGAAAGCATCAACTTGTTTTTCTTTTTTTTTTCTCTTGCGAGATTTCAAAAAAACTTCAACACGAGATGGAGATTTTCTATTTTTTTCTCCTGTGAAAAGAATAATCACTTTCATTAATTGAATAAGATATGTGAATATAATTTTTATAATTTTGTTCTAAAAAATTATCATGTTATTCATACCATTTTGTATCTAAGTCTTGCATAACTTTTGGTCTCACTATATGGAGCAAAAAACGTTCTGGTCTATTTGTCTTATTTTTGCATGCTTTTTTTCGGGACAAAAGTTCTAAGAAAAATTAAGAATATTAGTTTCTACAGCATATAATAATTTTAAAATAACAAATAGATTAATTAAAATGCCTGAAAGTCATCACTACTCCAAAGGTTGACCAAATATTTTTATTCATCTGCAGTGAGAAGTTTAGTCTTATGCCGCAAGCGAAGTTGATAAGTTGCTTTGAATCGAAAAACTTATTTTCAACTTGTGCTTGTAGTCTCTGTAGAGGTCACTCATATGACCAAGAATTGCACCATTCCCTCGGAAATACCAAAATTAAACTTTTTCTATAAAAAATAAAACATACCATTATAAAAGTTAGAATAACTGATTTTAAACCAAACATGCTTATTATCTCAGATTGTCAATCCACCAAACATTAAAGAAAATTATAAACTTTAATTGTTTACTAGTTTTCTTACTAAGACAATGTACCACATGTGGCCGATCTTGTCTTGCTCCATTTTTTTCCAGCTATTTACTTTTAATGGGCAACAAATTTGGCTTCTAACTGTTTGACCCAAAAATTAAGTAAAATCGGTTGCATTCTCACCAATAGCTTGATGATCCTCATCAAATTGAACGATCAATTTTTATCCTTCCTGTGAATTGATTATATTCACGCATGGTGTAGGCCCTCTGATTTTTTAAAGATTACATAAATATACTTCAAGTAAAAATATGGAAAGCATTGACAAAGATCAACAAAAGAAAAAGAAAACCAGTTGAATTTACTGATTCATGTTCTTCAAAAAATATTTCACTCACATGTTCAGACGATTTATCCCTAGAACTATTTTTCTTTGAAAAAAGAACTCATAAAAATATCATTTTTCGCAGTTTATAAATATCAATTGACTTATCCTTATGCCTCTCATAACTGAGAAGCCTATTCTTAACATCTGAATCGTCACAATATTCTACTAACCCATCACAATCACTGATAACTTTGTCACCTCTCAAACAAACAAACTTATCTCCCTCAAGAATATTGAAGTTAGAAAGCTTTTTCATTTCATCCAGCAGATCAAAGAAAGCTATGAAATCAATATCAGTTCTTGCTTTCACAACCTGCCCACTTACATATTTTCTAGAAGGAGAAAATATTATATGGCCGAGATAATGGAGGCTAAATTCCAACTCTCTTGTCATATTCATGTTTCCTAGAAAATTCATAATATAGGATAGCCAGATGATTAAACAAACATAAAATATTATCTAATTGAAAAGAAATTGAAACTAATTCAATATTTTATAAAAGTTTTATTGCAATTACCCGAATAAACAACTTCTTCAATATGTTGTATGGGCAAATCTTCTATAACAAATGCCTTTTTGGAACTTTTCGGAGGTTCCATCTCATGATCATCAGTCAATCAATTATTTTTTTTCGAAGAACATTTATACCCCTGTCTGATTATAAACAAGTATTTGTAAGACATTAATATATTTCGCATAATAAATATAACGGTTCGAATTATCCAAAAAAAGGATGATTACTCTTCACTAAGTCCCAAGCTATTTTCATAATCAGTAATTGAAGTAAGATGTAGAACTACTTATAATTAAGTAGAAATTCAAAATGTAATTTTTATCAAACTATAATTTTTTAATATTAAAAATAAACTGAATGAAATAACTTAATTAGTATAATGATCATAAGTTTTTCTGAAATAAAGATAATCATAGCGTAGGCGACACTAGTACCGATTAACATGTCTTTAACATTAGTAATAATATTCTTTCATACACACACACAAAAAGAATATTAAATTTTCAGCCATGATCAATAAAGCTTTCTTTTTAAATACCAATGGTATTTGTTCCTATCTTTTTGATATGGTGATAATATTTGATCGGAGTAGGTTTAACTTGTTATAGGTTACAAATATATTCAATACATGAATCTTGCAAGATTTGATTGCACGTTTGATAACATAATGTGATGTTTTTTTTTCTATAAGCATAAAACGAAACTAGAACATTTTATTGTGTAAGACACTCAAATCTTGTAATTCATCCATACAAATATCAGACTTATTGTATAATAGTAATCAAAGTTAAAGGAAAAGAGGCGTACCTGCAGGGAAGAGGCATATTTTTGTTCCTCAAATCTTGAAACTTTTAGTATTTTAGGATTTTGCTTCTTTCTGTTTATATTTGGGCTCACTAGTCTCTCTAATAGGAAAAGAAGACTGTGATTTAGGCACAAAAAAGTTTGAGAGAAATAATTTGGAGGGAATTTTTTTCTTTTGGTAACAAATATTTTATTTTTCAAATTGTGAATTATTGTTTCCCTCCTCCTAAAAATCAGTCCAACAAAAGAAGTTAGATAAGAATATTATTAATATAAACACTTTGTTATTCCATATAATTTAATTATATTTATCTGTTGTAGTTTATAACTTATTAATATAATTATATTTTATTACATAACTATTCTTGAAGCACTTGATCAAGATAAAACTTGAGTGATACTTAGGAAAGTTTTATTTAAATTCGGTAGATTAGTTAATTAATATTTATTGTAAATGATCACCCTATTATTTTAATTAGATGTAAAATTATTAGTAGGCTTTTCAGCTCGTGCGAATTAAGTTGAATTGAATGATGAACACCCCTAATTACGCTAAAAGGTAATGTTTTGATAAAAAAAGATCCGAGCTCGAAGCATTTGTCAGGATAAATCTTGAGCGATACTTGGTGAAGTTTTATTTTAATTCGATATAGGAGTTAATCAATATTAGTTAGAGATGATCATTCTATTTATTTAAATTATCTTACGAGTAAGATCCTACACTATTAGGTCGAACTGAATGATGAACACCTCTAATTATTTTAAGAGGATAGAACAGATCCGAGTAAAATAACTATTCTCAAAAGCACTTGATCGAGATGGATTTGGAGCGATACTTGGTGAAAGTTTTTATTAAATTTGATATAATAGTTAATCAAAGTTAATTAGATATAATCTAAAGTTAAGTCATAAGATTTAAATACCCAAAATGTATTATTGTAACGACCCGCCCAGTCGTTTTGAGTTCTAGCACGTCGTTCAGCAGTTTGAGACCATTAGCAGCTTCACTTCAGGTATTATAACTTGTATGTGTGGTCGGAATTAAATTTTGGGATGTTCGGAGTTGATTTGGAAAGAAAATTCTCATTTCGGAAGCTTTACGTTGGAATAATTTACTAAGGTGTGATTTTTTAGTAAATGAACTCGGACTCGGGATTTGAACGCTCCGACAGGTTTCTGAGATAAATTTGGACTTGGGCATAGATCCGGATCGGTTTTTGGATGACTCGGGAGCGTTTCGGCACCTATTGTAAAAAGTTAACATTTTGGAAGGATTTCATAAATGATTGAAGTGAATTTCAATGCTATCGATGTCTGTTTGGGATTTCGAGTCGGAAAATAGCTTCGTCTGGTGATTCCGATATTGGGAGCGCGTCCGGATATGGATTTGGAGGTTCGTAGGTTGTTTGGTAGTCAATTGGCGAAAGTTGAAAATTTGAAGGTTTTTGGAAAGTTTGACGGGGAGTGGACTTTTTGATATCGGGGTCGGATTCTGATTCCGGAAGTGAGAATAGGTCTGTAATATCAATTATGACTTTTGCGCAAAATTTAAAATCATTTCGGATTGATCAGGGTGAACCTTGAGTAAACTTGATAAAACTTTATTTATATTCAATAAAAGAGTTTATCAATGTTAATTAGAGATTATCACCCTGTTTATTTAAATTATATTGAAGACTTACAAGTAAGATCCCGTAAAAATTGAACTAAATGATGGACATCTCTAATTACCCTAAAAGGTATTATTTTGATAGACAGGTCCGAGGAAAATAACTATTCTCGAAGCAGTTGATTAAAATGTATTTTGAGTGATTCTTGATGATGTTTTGTTTAAATTTGATATAAAAGTTATTCAAAGTTTGTGATGGCTGAAAAGGGTCATCACTTGCTTTTAATTAAATTCTATGACTCTGAGGCCTTGAAAACCTCATTTAGAGTCATCTCAATTTGCGTGCATAGTCCGGGCATGTAACCGGTAAGTTTAAATATGAAAATATGTAAAAAAAAAGGATAAAATTTGGTTATAAAATGAATTAATTTGAGTTCGATTAATATTTTTGATAAATTGACCCGGACCCATAATTTGACGGTCCCGGAGGGTCAGTAGGAAAATATGAAACTTGGGCATATGCCCGGAATCGAATTCCGAGGTCCCGTGCCCAATTTTTAAAGGAAATTATTTTCTGAAATTATTTAAGGAAATTTAAAATGAAATTTAATTAGAACGTGTTGGTATCAGGTCTGTATTTTTGTTTCGGTGTCCGGTACAGGTCTTATATATGATCAAAGATATTTCTGTAAAATTTGGTGAAAAGCAGACGTCGTTTGACGTGATTCGGACCTAAATTGCTAAAGTTGATGTTTTATGAAGTTTGAGAAAAATACTTTGATTTTGAGGTTTAATTCGTTGTTCATGATGTTATTTTGGGGATATGAGTAAACGAATAAGTCAGTAGGATATTTTTGAGGTTGTGTGTATATTTAGTTTGGAGCCCCGAAGGCTCGGGTGAGTTTTGGATAGCCACAGGTTGCATTGAAGAGTTAGAAAATTTCAGAAAATTTTGCTCGTATGATTGTTTTGGGAAAAATTATATTTATATATAAAGGTGACATGTCAAGACACTTGGATTGATCGAACGGTCAAAGAATCGCAATTAGCCAAGAGTCATGGGGTGCAACAGATACGAGCAAAGGAAGAAGAAGAGGCATGGGCAATCACACAAATAACTCGACGCCCGTACCTATTTAAGTCATTTATTGTCACGACCCCAGTTCACCCTCCATGAACATGTCGTGATGGAACCTAGTCCCTACGACTAGGTAAGTCTAACAATGCGGAAGATAACCATAATGGCGGAAGAAAGTAAAATAAACTTAATTAATAAAATAAAAATGGTGACTAAGGTGCCGCTTGGTACATACCATAACAATTCTCGAAGCTAACAACATTTCTCAAAATCCGGAAACTCACAAATCACAAGCTAATGGGATACATAAGAGGCTCTGACTCAATAATATCTATACAAAGGAGAAAATACTGAAAGAACTATACTTTTTACAGAAAGCTGGAAAGGGACTCCTCGGTCTGCGGACGTAGCAGATATACCGTGAAGTCTCTACCGATTCGCCTCCTTCCAAGGCTGACAGAACTGAACGGGAGTACCTGTATCTGCACAACCAAAATGTGCAGAAGAGTAGCATGAGCACACCACGGCGGTGCCCAGTAAGTATCAAGACTAACCTCGATGGAGTAGTGACGAGGAACAGTCATGACACCTACCGGTCAATAACAGTATAATCATAGGAACAATGGTAATGACATATGAATTTGTAAAGAATGCGTGAACAACCAAAAATGATACACTTCACAATAAGGGTAAATACAACAATTATCAACAATAATATAATAAACGATGATGCAAAACAACGGTAAAATCACAACCAAAATCCTAAGGTCACAACACAACAGAGAAAAGAAACAAGTAAATAATTCTTATCATACAATGATGTTCACAGAAGGTCTTATCCCATTCTTTCCACAATTTCACCAAGTCTCTGGCTAACCACAATTCGCAAAGAACTAGCATCTGAAATCTAACAATTGGCATCCTGTGTCCCATCAATCTCATGGTCATACCGACATCTAACTGGCTAACTAGGGCCACTTTCCCAAAATATAATGGATAAGCGAGGCGTGCCACCACCCTTAGAAAAATCAGGAGAAATTTACCTCTAATAGGAGTACTCAGCTACGTGTATGCTTGTGCAAATATTTCTAACAAAAATTCTATCAACCAACAAATATAAAAAAGGCGGACGGACCGCACGTACGATGTTCCCTCACAACTCCCAAGCGGTAATGTTCATACAGAATAATAATCCACAATCACAATAGAAACAAATAGAAATGCCTCAACAGGTTGTCACAACTCTATACAATCAATCCCTGATATAGCCCACCTTATTTCTCCACGTGTGCAATAAATGATATAACAAGCACCACCTTATTTCGCCACACGTGCATAATAATGTCCCACCTTATTCCGCCACATGCGCAACCCACATATAAGCATATAACATATCCCGCCTTATTACGCCGCATGTGCAAA
>MU746311.1:0-47983 GCA_026770625.1 Nicotiana glauca
GTAATAAAAGTAAATAAAGCTGAGGAAAAGAAAACCACACAAAGCACTATCTCGTGCTATAAAATACAGAACCACGTTTTTTTTTAAACTGCAGTACACTTTTATGGTAATCCTTTATATCATAACTAGGTAAATTTTGAAATCTCTTTTTAAAACATCTCTTTCCTTCATTATTAACAGTTAAGCCCCTGGATACAACACCAAATAGAGCAAGTCTGCACTCAAATCAGCCCCTTGGGCTTAGCACTCCTTTAACAATTTTTCACCAGGGTATCTGGTCAACAAGGCAAATAATACATGTATGCCAATAATGTATGAGTGCTAAATGGCATGCCATAGAGTACAAACAGAAACCAATGCATGAATGCAATGCAATGCACATGACGCTGTGGCATACAGCCCGATCCACTTAGGCGCACGCGCTCACTATAGGGGTTCAGACTCCGGAGGGGCTCCTACAGCCCAAGCGTAAAATCAATATCACTCCCGCTGCGGCGTGCATCCCGATCCATGCATAGTCATAAATGCTCATAAGCCTCTTGGGCAAAAGTAACATAGCAACTCTCAGCTAAAAATGTCATCAAAACCTTATTTAAGTTTTCAAATCTTGTAAGAAAATGCCGAGTTGCAAAAATACCATTTTAAACCTTAGACTGAGATAAAATATGCACAGTAACGCAAAACAACGATATTAATCCCTGAAGGATCCAAACATTTGGCATGAAGCCCAAAACATGACAATCAATCCAGTTCATAATAATTAATATCTTTATGAGAGTGTCAATTCAACTTCAGGCAATTAGGTAGTGTTTTATTAAGCGGGACGGACCAAGTCACAATCCCCAATGGTGCTCTACCCCACGCCCGTTATTCGGCGTGCAAGTCACCTCAATACAGCACTATGATGTGCAAGTCCGGGGTTTACAAACCCTCAGGACATCATTTACAAGTATTACCCACCTTGATCCGGCGAAAACTCTAGACCGCGATGCCTTTGCTCCTCAAACCGACCTCCACGCGCATCCAAACTAGCCAAAATCAGCACAAATATATCATAATAGGCTAATGGAACAATACCCAATCAAAAACAATCGAAATATAACAAAAATCTCGAAATTAGCAAAAACCCGAGCCCTGGGCCCGCTTCTCGAAAAATTATGAAACTCACATTTTTGAAATCCTCGTCTCACCACGAGTCCATGCATATCAAATTTATCAAAATCGGAGTCCATTTGACCCCTCAAATCATCACTTTACCCTCTTCTTAGGCTTCAAGCAAAAACCTCCATTTTTACCCTTTGATTCCTCCAATTTTCAGTGATTAATTCATGTTTTTACACTATAATAACATAAACCAAGTCCAAATATCCTTACCTGATGATCCTCTCACGAAGCTTCTTCAAAATCGCCCAAAACTCGCCTTAGTTCGCACCCCACAATGATTTACACTTCTGAAATTTGAATGCTCTGATTTTCATTAAACCCTTCAGACCTTTCCGCTTATGCGGTCCCGCTACCGCTTCTGCGGGACTGCTTCTGCAGATTTCTCATCGCTTCTGCAGTTCAACTTAAATCCGCTCGACCGTTTCTCCGATCTTATACCGCTTCTGTGCTAACCGCTTTTGCGGAACAAGATCTGCTTCTGCGGAAACTCCCAGGCCACCAAGGGGCCATTTTTGCAATCACTGAGCCGCATCTGCGGGACCGCTTATGTGGCTCACCCACCGCAGATGCGGAAACAACAGAAGCTTCCCAACAGACCTGCTACAACACATCCAACATCCCGATTAACCATCTGAAACCATCCCGAGGCCCCCGGGACCCCCAACCAAAAATACCAACCCACTCTAAAACATCATACGAACTTGTTCCAATCATAAAAACACGTCCTTTAACACAAAAATCACCAAATTACCACGGATTCAAGCCTAATTTTCCTTAAAACTTCCGAAACCAACATTCAATCAAAACCTCATCCAAACGATGTCCGAATGACCTGAAAATTTGCTGACATGTCCAAAATCACCTAACGCAGCCACTACACCTTTTAGAATTCCATTCCGACTCCTGGATCAAAATTTCACCTATCAACCGGATTTCGCCAAACTTCCAACTTCGCCAATTCAAGCCTATTTCTACCCCGGACCTCCAATTTCAATTCCGATCGCTCTCCTAAGTCATAAATCATCCCCCGAAGTTAACCGAACCATCGAAATTCACATCCGAGCCTTCTAACCACATAGTCAACTTTCGGTTGACTTTTTCTAAAACAAGCTTCCTTCTAAGAGCTATGTGCCTTATTTTCAACCAAAACCAATTCAATTACACCCGATCAACTCTAACACTGATATAAAAACATGAAGCAACACAATAAGGGGAAACGAAGCCGTAACGCGCATAAGATGATGGATCGGGTCATCACAATCCTACAAGGCAATGACTAAGAAAGTCGTGGCAGATTTTATCCGCGATCGTATTGTTAGTCGATTTGGGATTCTAGAATCAATCATCATTGATAATGGTTCCAATATGAATAGTGACTTGATGAAAGCCATGTGTGAAACCCTCAAGATCAAACACAAGAATTCTACAGCCTACAGACCTCAAATGAACGGAGCCGTAGAGGCCACCAACAATAATATCAAGAAGATACTGAGGAAAATGATAGAGAAGAATAAGCAGTGGCATGAGAAGTTATCATTTGCTTTATTGGAGTACCGCACCAGGGTCTGCACATCAACTGGGGCAACTCCCTATTGCTGGTTTATGGTACAGAGGTGGTCATTCCCGTCGAGGTAGAAATTCCTTCCTTAAAGATACATGAAGCAGTACTCGACGATGCAGAATGGGTAAAGAGTCTCTATATGCAATTAGATCTTATAGATGGAAAAAGAATAAATACAGTTTGTCACGGCTAGCTTTATCAAAACAGGATGTCCAAAGCCTTCAACAAAAGAGTCAAGCCGAGACAGTTTACACCGGGGCAGCTGGTGTTAAAGAAGATTTTCCCGCATCAGGATGATTCCAAAGGGAAGTTCTCTCCCAACTAGCAGGGCCCGTACATGGTTCACCGGGTTCTAATAGGAGGAGCCCTCATACTTGCAGAGATAGACAGAGAAGTTTGGCCGAAGCCGTTAAATCAGATGCAGTGAAGTGATACTATGTGCAACAATTTATGATTTCCTTTATGATATAATTTGAACTACGTCTCACCTGATTTTCATTTAAGGGGGGATATGTAGGTAGCATTATGGGTTCGGTCACAATTCAATAAAATTTTCATTCCACCCTCCCTCCCCCGCAATTGGAAACTGGGGCAGAATTTTGAGGAGGGCCCTAAAAATTCCAAAGTTACTTTAGCCAATCATCGTAAGCAACCGTCAGAAGTATCAACCCATTAAAATGGGGCAGAATCTTTAGGAGGACCCTTAAAATTCAAAAGCAAGAGAGGTTGCAATGTCCTGAACTACATCACAGTCATCGGTTCATCTAAAAACTATTTCTTATATACTTATGTCATATCTTTAACAAACTCATGCATGTTTATTATTGAAATCACTTTGTTCAGCAATGCTTACCCTATGCTATATACCGTGTCATCAGATCAGAGCCGAGCAGGTCAAGCAAAGTCAGCGGAGACACGAACTAACCTTTCCCCTTTACAAACTCACAATTTTTCTTTGGATGCAGGCACCCAAGCCACAAAATCATCACATACAATCATACTATTCAGGAAGATAATTCTCAGAACTTTCACTCCTATTCACAGTCGCTATCTGCATACAATATCCCCAGCAGCCACGATATCACAATCAGCTATCAGCTACCAGCTAAGAAATTTGATTACTATTTGCCTTTTATCTCTTGCATAAGGCTACCATTTTGCCTTCCGAGACTAAGCACTATCTCCATCTGCATTTCTTGCATTGCATAAGGCTACCATTCTGCCTTCCGAGACTAAGCTTTGTCTCTATCTATATTTCTTGCATTGCCTAGCGCTACCATTCTGCCCTCCAGGACTAAGCATTGTCTCCATCTGCATTTCTTGCATTGCATAAGGCTACCCATTCTTCCTTTCGAGACTAAGCTCTGTCTCGATCTTCATTTCTTGCATTGAATAAGGCTATCATTCTGCCTTTCGAGACTAAGCAATGTCTCCATCTGCATTTCTTGCATTGCATAAGGCTACCATTCTACCTTCCGAGACTAAGCTTTGTCTCCATCTACATTTTCTGCATTGCATAAGGCTACTATTCTACCTTCTGAGGTTAATCTCTACCTCCATCTTGCATTTCTTGCATTGCATAAGGCTACTATTCTGCCTTCTAAGATTAAGCTCTAACTCCATCTTGCATGGCTGAAATATTGTCGCCCTTTATCTTTACATCTCGCATCGGCAGAAATATCGCCACTTATTTATGTTGCATTTGGCTGAAAGATTGCCACCCTCGTTCACATCTTGCATTGGCTGAAATATCACCATTTTTTATTTACATCTGTACCGGTTGAAATATCGCCACTTATTTACCTTGTATTTGGCTGAAAGATCGCTGCTTATTGCATTGTATGGGCTGAATGATCACTACCTTTTTGCATCTCATAGGCTGAAACATCACCAAATTGTCCAAAGGCGTAATTGTTCGGAGGCACCATTTTCATAGCCCGAGAACGCCATGCCATGGTCTGAGGACCCCACTTTTATCTCTTGCATATCATTATTCAAAGGCATCATGGTTTTGAGGTATCATTCTCATAGCCCGAGAACATCATTTCATGGCCTGCGAATCCTTTAATATATGTTTCATGGCCCAGGACGTCACGGTCTAAGGATGTCATCCTAACCGTCCAAAGATAGCATTCATGGTCCAACGGGAACTTGCATCATGTTTAAATTTTGCTCCATTTACATTTGTAGGTAAACTGACTATCAATGGTCTTCTTAGCAGGAGCGATCCCGCTCCAGTTCCCACAGCCCTGATTATACCTTAGCTATCTTTCGTGACCTGAATAAAGCGTCCGTTCCTATAAAACCTCCATTAGCATATTCTGCCAATGGATCCTGAACTACATATGACCTAATTCCTGTAAGACCAGGGATATGTAGGAAGCTCAGGAACCAGAGCACAATCAAACTCTTCAAACCGTTTCATTCGGTCAAATTGGCCATCATATCTTTACCCGAAAACTCTTTTATCTTTCCGAGGTAAAGAAGGGTAGTTGTTGATCTCCAATTTTTCCCTGTATATTTTCACATATATAAAATACTTTCAAAATAATATATATATTCATATATAAGCATGCCCAATGGTTTTAGTATTTTTCCCAATTTTTAAAAGATTTTTAAAATCAATTTATTGTCCATTTTAGTAGTACAAAACCAATAATTATTCCCAAAATCATCCATTTTGGTGAAAATTTTATTTTATCCCCATATTTATACCAAAATATAGTTAAGGTAATTTTTTCATATTTTTTACAAATTTATTTGACATTTTAAAAGCTAAATTGCATATAATTGCAATTTTAGCCTATTCTAAGATTAATAACATTTTATAATTATGAAATTGGTTCCAGTATTTTTAAATTTATATTTATATATTAGTTACTGATTCATTAATTTTAATTTATTTTCCAAATTAATTTTACTATTTTTTATAAAATAAAAGAGAAAACTGGCTATTTAATATATAGCCCCAGTTTATTTCAATTGTAGCCCCATTACATTTAAATTTTAGCCTCCAATTGACCAAATCTTAACCCCCTATTGGACCATCTTCAATTTTAACCTAACCCTTTAACCCGTTTATCCAACCCGCCCGGTTTCTCTTTTAATCAACCATACCATAATCCTCTCATTTTCCATCTCTCAACCACCTTTGGATACTCTCCCTTTCTCAAACTCTCTCGAAGGTTCCCTGGAACCCCAGCCTCTCTCATCCTCTTCGACCATAACCTCACCGGAATCCATGGTTTCTCAGGCCATGGATGGCCTGTACTCAACCCCCTTTACCTTTAAACCATGGGTGTTTGAAGTTTCGAGGTCTGACCTCGATGGCTTTCTCTCAAATCTTCTCAGATTCATGGCTTTGAGGCCTCTCTGGCCTCGCTCCGGCATATCCAAGTATCAGGAACCTATTTCTGACCTCTCCGACTCAAGATCAGACTTTCTTCCAAGCCTTTATCATTTATAAGGTTTCTATAAAACCCTAAGCTATTCGAGGTTTTCTCTGGTTATTTTCTTAAACCTGTCCTATATCTATTTTCTACTAGAGTTTTAAAATGTTTTCCCTAATCTTTTCTTTCAAAATTTGTTTCTATTTGATTTAGGGTTTCTGAAAAATTTCAAAATGTTAATCCGACTCTTCCTCTTCTTTCCTTTGTGTGAATATGTCTATGCTATTATGTTCTATTTTCTACCTTGCATGTTCTTCTCCTATGTTCTTTTGTTTGCCTTATTATGCATGTTTTCTATTGTGCCCCGATCTTTCTTCTACTGGTTTCTATATCATGCTTTCACACGTTTATCTTATGTGTTCGTTTACCCTTGTGTTTCTTTACTGTATTTGCTACTAAGCTTTTAGTTCTTTATTTTCCTTCTTCTGGTCTTTATTTGAGTTCTTTCTAGACATGTTTCATCTACTGTTTCCTTAAGTTTATATTACCTCTCTGTCTTCTGAACTTGTTTAAATTCCAAGCTTTTCTTAAAACATGTTCTTTATGCTTCAAGTCAGCTTTTGCACTATGTTTGTTTCGAACCTGCTATTTTATTGTTTTCTCACGAGTCTCTGAAAGAGACCTCTAAGCCTGTTTTAGTTATTTGTCTTCTCGTCTCTGCATCTAATTCGAGTTGAAAACCCTAGGATTTGAGGTTTTTAGCGAGTTTGATATTGTGTTTGGACTAGGGTTCTATTATGGAACTCTGGATTCTCTCAAACTAAGTCCGAGTCTATGTACTGAATTTGAGTCGCTTTGTTTGTAACTCTGAACTTTTCTATACTGGATTCTTTCTATTTAGCATGACAGTGCTTTCTTGTTTTATATGTTCGTATGCTTTATATATGAGGAATTCTCCCTTCAAAGAGGGTTTTGCCAATTTGTGATTGATTCAGTATTCCTTTTAATAAGGTTCGATTGATTGTTACTGATTTTCTTTAATTGAACCTTTCTTCACCTTTTCTGGTTGGATTCAGTCATACCAAAACTCAATTTCTGATTTTTATTGGTTGTTGACTTATTGTCTTTCCTTATTTGCACAAATCGTGTTGCTATCAAACTCTTCCCTTAAATAGTTTCTCTGTATTTGCCCCTCTTGTACTACTTTGGAAAAGATTTTGATCAAATTCTTTCCTTATTTATTCTGCCCGTTTGAAATCAGAATCCCTTAATTAAAGGGAGACCTTATGTAATTGATTTAAAAAACTATTTTCTTACCTTTTTCTTACTTGCTTTCTGCACTATAAACGGGCACGACCTTTCAGCACTTTAAGACATCTTGAGTTCAATACTCTAACATAAACACTTATTGAACACTTTCAATTTCAATACTCCTGCACCCTCACTCTCTTTTGAAATCTTATGGTTGTGTGTTTGCAATTTTGCTTTACTACTGCTTTTCTCTCTTTGTTTCCCTAAAACTGGTATGTTTTAATTTCGTTTTCATCCTCATCCCTATGTGTTTGCTTTACAGATTTTCTACAATCTTGTCTACTTTGTTGTTTATGTTCAGTATTGAATATGTTGTTCTCTTTGCATCTATTGCTGTTATGAATTCTCCATACCCTTATTCCCTTCTATGTGTTAGAGTTAACGTTCATGCTTGGCAGCATCCCAATTGTTTCTCATGTCTGGACTTGATCTTTAAATGGATCCTAACTACCAAACAATGTGGCTAACAGGCTGATTGGGGTCTGTCAGCACTCCTAATTGCTGGGTATGACCACCAGCCTGTCATGGCTTTTCCCAAATTCCCCTCTATGCACTTACACTCTCTCTTAGATTCTATGTTCTGCCCCCTCCTATGAGCCTTGCTTTGGGACCATGAGCTCCATTTGAACTTGGACATTTGAGGGCTGGCCCTTCCATACTGCACTATAATATAATTCTGCTATATATATTTGGGTATAAGCACTGCCCGGAGTCCATTAGAGACTCTTAGGGAACTCTGACACATCCCAAATAAGAGAAAGGCTTTGGAATTTGGTCTTTGGCGTTGGTTTACTTCGTGCTTTAGACAGAAGTCTGAATCAGCTCTCCTTGGTTGGGATTTTACCTTTCTGATGTATTTTTCTTACCTTTTCTGCATTTATTCTGGGCTGTAATAATTTGTAATAACTCATAGGGTTTATAGTGAAAAGGGGAAGGTTACTTATTGTATGCATAAGGGTAGATATCATGTTCATTGGGTATTTGCTTCTGCACTTCCATATAGAAATCTTGTTTTAAGTTATGCATTTTCATATAGAAATCCTGTTTTAAGTTCTGCACTTCTACAATTTCATATAAAAATCCTGTTTTAAGTTGTGCATTTTCATATAGAAATCCTATGTTAAGATCTGCATCTCTACATTTTCATATAGAAATCCTGTTTTAGGTTCTACACTTCTGTATTTTTTAGAAATCCATGTCTATAAACGTTTGTACTTTTGCATCTTAGAAATCTTGCCTATAAGTTCTGCATTTCATACACAATATATCATATCAGTCGCTTCTGCATTTCTGCATCTCATATAGAGAACTTGTCTATAGGATGTTGCATTCTTGCTTATCATATAGAGAGAATGTCTATAGAGCTTCCTTAATTCTGCATACACATCCATCGTTAGGCAAATGATATATAGGTTTAAATTATAAAAATCAGTATTCTAGACACCATGCCTATAGAATTTCTGTATTTCCATAAAGGTTAAAATCAATCACGCTTAGAAAGCATGCCTATATGAGTAATCAATCAATCCCTCAACTCGTTTATAAGTTTAAAATTGGTAATAACAGTGCTTAAACGCTTGTAGAACTTATATTCCTACTGTTAATAAATCTGCTTCTGAAATTAGTTTCTTTCTCTCGTATTTAGATATTATGCCTATAGGTTTCACCTAGGCAAACTATAAGGTAAACTAGTTAATAGAATCAGACTCTATAAATTCCAACCAGCAGGCAGGTCTGATTTCGATTTCTTATCTGAAATGTGCAATAAACCAATCTGCCTCATTGACTCTTAAGTTTAATTAGACCTTAATCAGTATCTGAAAGACATGCTAAAATATATGCTTCCCTTTGATTTAAGGAGGTTTGTTTGAGCCTTATTTGTTTATATGCTTTCCCCATACCAGTCATATATGTTTTGATTGTTGCCTTAGAATTTTGTCCTTTAAAACTATAAAACCCCATACCTCTTCCCTTTAGGATTAGTAATCCCAAATGCCTCCGAGATTGATAGGATTGGGGCGGGTAATAGCATGCAATAAGCAAAGCGAGACCATTCCGCATTTAATACCTTAATGGGGTGGGAAAGGGTAAATATGGATATGATGACTACACGATAACACCACGTGTATAAATGATTACCGAGTGCTGTGTAGGGTGATCCATATTATTTATAAACTTAGGACCCCACATTTTCTTTACTTGTTTATTTTTGGAACTTCAAAATTGCTTTCTTCCCAAAATTTCGGCTTCTTCAATTTGATTTTTATTACTCAAAATAAGTGCAAAACCCCTTCCCCTTTACTTGTTTATTTTCAGAATTTCGAAACTATTTTCCTCCCAGACTTCAACTTCTTTAACTCCTTTTATTTTATTGCTTGCAACCATTATGTGAAACTACCCTGTATCTATAACTCTTACTTGCACTTAAAGTCACAATTATAGCATGGCCGGGAATCACACTAGTGGATCTTGAGGGGTGTCTAATACCTTCCCCTCGAGATAATTTCAAGCCCTTATCCAATCTCTGGTTTCTAAATCAAAACCCTCTTAGTGTCCTAATGCACTTAATCATTAGGTGGCGACTTTTCAATTTAAAAAGCTCAATTCCTAAAAGGGAACGAGTTGTCTTCCTAAATGTCATAAACCCAATTTCACAAGAAAAAGGGGGCATCGATAAGCCTCATTGGTATTTTACAGAAAATCGGACAGAATTTTTTCTGTTTTTGGACTATCCCAACAATTTTCCTATCTCAAATCAGCAACCAAAATTCTTAATATCATACCAAACAATTGACAACTTGTCAATTAACTAATAAAAGTCTCCACCATAACTAAACCACCAACTAACTACTAGAAATACTAATTTATCTCCAACTTTGATAAATGAGAACGATACTCGACATAAGACTATAATAACAAAAGAATACTCATGGCACTAAAATAATGACTATGGAGCGATTCTAAGAGTTCAAAGAAAAGAGTATAACAATATAATAAAATCTCCGCCCACGCGAACAAGTGCGAGGCTCACCAAGAACTATTAACCTGTACGCTCTAATTAACGAAACCCTCGCCCGCGTCAACTGCTGTCTCTATAAAAAAATTAGCAGGGAATGAGTCGCTAGTTCACTGAGTAAGAACACTTAACCACAACCTTTTTTCTATTGGGGACAAGTCAGAAAATATGGTAGTATCTCAAATAGAAAATAACATCAAAATGTCCTTTCAGAAACAATAAACAATTTTCAGTACCATCATTTTTTTTCTTGTAGTATACTACGATTGACAATTCCGTAATAAGCTCGGTAACCACTGTACAATATCAATATTCATATTTTGGGAGGTTTCAATTAACAGATCATGTAATTGGTATAACTGTGGAATTCTTTGCAAGATGTCAAATATTACAGTAGTCCTTACTCGAAGGAAATCGGTAACGGTATGCTAGTTCTACCTTCCCACTTGTGAGGGCTATAACTGTACTCTGTAATCTTTAAATACAAGGTGCACCAAGTCTAACGAACCCGCCGTTAGCTACGGGATCCTTCAAAGTCTACTCCTATTTATACTTGTCTCTGTATCCGTATATACTTATAGGAAAATATTTTAAAACAATATAGGGCATTTCGCTTCTTATCAAATCATATAATTTCATTTTGATAATAGTAATTTCAAGTAACAGTAGAACATAACTAGTGACAACAAGAATATTTAAAACAACGGTAATCATCTCAAATAACTATTTCGATATCGTATCGAGTAAAAAACTTGTTCCACATGTAACTCAAAATAATCAGTCACATATTCATTTTAAAATTATGTGTAAATCATGCAAGTTATGAAAATACAAATTGCGGTAAGATTATTACTCACAGTACAAGTGAGAAATACCAAACTCGTCACCTCGAGCGATCCGTACAACTTTCTTCGATCAATCTATAACCACATCAACATCGATCTCGTGTTAGTTTTCTTGTTTAGGCTAACTCAAGGCTAATTTAGAATACCCAGCCCTCGAGGTTTCATGTTTGACTCTTAATTTACCCAAAATAATTCTTATGGTATTTAATTTCTTATACCTTGTGAAACCCTTCAAATATATGAAATAATATAAAAAGAATTACCAGAAGAAAAGAACCCAGTTGAGAAATTTGAGTATTACCCGTAAAAAAACCAGTGCATATTTAAGATTTCTCAAAGTTTGGTCCCAACATTTTTCTTCTTCTTCTTCTCCGTTTGAAATCCCTTTTGTGCGTTTTCTGAAGCAGACCCGTTTTCTTTCTTTCTTTCTTTCTTTCGTTTTTTTAGCTTCTATTGTGTTTGCCTTTCTTTACCTTTTATTTCGAGAAAACTACCCTCTATAACCCCTCAAAATTTTAATAGCTCATATTTTTTTTCACTGACACAAAATGGCTCTTCGGCCAAAAGTTATTGCATCTAATAGCCCGAAATATCTATTTTGTATATTTTTGTATAGTGACAGTCAGTTTTGTATATTTTTTGTATATCGACAATCTATTTTGTATAGTAACAGTCTATTTTGTATATTTTTTGTGTATAGTAACAATATGTTTAGTACATATTTTGTATAGTGGTAGTATATTTTATATAATGACAGTATATTGTATATAAATTGTATAGTGACAGTGTATATAGTATATTTTTGTATAGTGACAGTCTATTCTATATATATATATATTGTATCGTAAGATTCTATTTAGCATATTTTTTGTATAATGACAGTTTATTTTTGTATATATTTTGTATAGTGACAGTCTATTGTATATAAATTGTATAGTGACAGCCTATTTTGTATATATTTTGTAATATATCATTATTCAAATCTATTTTTACCGAAAGAAATACATAAATATCCATATAAATATATACTAATAGTGGGCCTGAAATTATGATTCCCATCAAAATCAACTAATGACATACATGTGAAAATGTAAATTAATTTGGTGAAAACCAAAGGATTTTTCTAGCAAACAAAGCTAACCCAGAGAAAAAAATGAGGCAATAACAGAGTGCTTGGGATTTTTATTCAAATGGTGGTTTCCCCTCTCTCTTTAATCAATGATTTTCCTTTTCCACTTTTAAAACGAAATCGGGAGCCCTTAAATTCCTGTATATACGTGTTTCTTCCCGTTTGAGGCTTTGGAGATGTTAACACCCTTTTTAGAAGGTGGTTAAATTCTCTACAGTACTCTTTAGTTGTCTATGATAATACTTTACAGTTTTAACCCCAAAAAAAAAGTGAGCTTAAGACATATATTTTTATGTAGCCATCTAAACATCCATTTATAGTTGGCATATCCTTTCTTTGTAAATTTGTAAAGTCATTTAATCAAATTACCCCGAAAATAAGTGTTTTAGTACTGTATTAAAATTTTAAAATATGTTATTAAATTATTTTTTATAATGTAAAAGTAACAAATTTACCTAAGAATCACATTGCATTAAATAATTTTTTGCAATAAAAAAATAACTAAACAAATTTTTGTCATGAAAAATAACTTCACCAACGCACTTAAAATAATTAGATACATTTTAAATACAAGTTGAAACTCAACATAAAGCAAAATTTAAAATCTTAAAATAATAATTTCTCAACTATGCATAAAAATAGGGACGAAGGGCCCTAGAAGCCACTGGAAAGCGGATGGCTAGCAAATTTTAGTTGCCGGATTTTATGGCTACTGGATGATATTACTTTGTAGCAGATGGCTAGAAATGAATTTTGCTCATTTATTTCTTTGTTTTTCCGTCAGTATACAATGGCCTTTTGCCCATTTAATTAGTTAGGTATTTCTCTTTTTTTTTTTAGTTTATGTAACATTAAATGATAAAAATACCTCAACTTGAATATGAAGTATTACACTAGTGGTTCAATAATATAAGGTACAGTTAAGAAGTGAATAAATATGAAACAGAGTAAATATATAAAACAAACAAGTAAAATATACGTGGTAAAATTCCTCTCTCTACAATTTATTCAAGCTCTAAACTAGCAAGTTCCCTCTGTAACCGGAGCATATATATAGATACAATGGATTTTATCAAAAAGGTTGTCATAACTCAAATAAAAAAACCGCCAGATACACTGGCTTCTTGTCAAATATTACGCACCATTCCATGAGGATAATATATATATATATATATATAGAGGAAATGCAGAGGCGTACAAAACTGATCGAACATAAAAATAAATTGTGCACTGTCGAGGGTCGAACGACGCAAATCATAGATACATCTATTAACCCGCCAAGGCGATCGTCTCGCTCTCATGAGAGTAGTAAAAGGAGCTACCCCGCTTGCGGATCATACTTGCGACGCGGTCAAATATAAGTTTAAGGAATTACCCCGCCTGCGGATCAAACTTGCGCCGTGGTCAAATATAGGTTTAAGGAATTGTAAGCACGTGATTTTTGCCCTACATGAAGATAACTCCTAAAAATAGACCAAAAATAATTTTTATTGATTTTTAGGAATTTTTCTTTATTTAGTTGCATTTCATGCATTTTTAATATTTTAAAATCATAGAAAAACCAAGGAAAAATTGTTATGTTTTAATATCATGCCATCTTAGGTTTAATTTGCATTTATGAATAATTTCATAAGTTAATTGCATTATGAGCAAAAATCACAAAAATATAAATTAGCTTTAATCATTTAGTTTAATTCATTGGGTCCTTTTGAAAAAATAAATTCAATTAGAATTAATGTGGCCATCTTGAAAGGTCCAATAAACAAAAAGGGTTAGTCTTGCCTTAAATACCAAATTAGGCTAGTTTCATAATAACCCAAAATCTCGGAACCTAGCCCAAAACCTATACCCTTTCAATTAAAACCTAGATTTGGACTACATAAAGACATGGACCTAAAGGAGGAGAGGAGATTTTTGGGACCTTCCTCTCTGAAAATATACGGAGGCGACACATTCGGAGAGCTGAAAAAGCTTCTCCTCCATTTTCCATAAAAAACGCATACAAGACCTTCCTCTTTTGATTTCTCTAAGAGAACTGTGTCTTACTCAACAGAACCCTGTTCGTCCCCCCTCTTTTGGTTGCAATGAAAATCGTCGGAAATCCGCGAAATTGCAGCTCCCATTTTGTTGACTAATGGTGTTTCATAACTAACAAGATCTGGCAGGATTTGTTCTTATTTTTGCCGAAAATCACTTGTCATCCTTTATTTGCTCACTGCTACAAGTGAATGCGGATGAAGAAAGCTCCAAACCAGTTACGATTCGAGCTGTTTCTGGACGAAAATTGGGTCCGGCGTCATTGTGTTGCTGCTGTATCTACTGGTTTCTGTTTCCGCCGAGCTCCTCGTTATCGTTACCATTTTGAGCTTGTTTGAGTATTCTCGTCGATTTTTCGTCTTTGTAACTCAGAAATTTGCACATAAAGGTCCGTTCTTCTTCTCTGTTAGCTTGGTCGTGTTCCATGCTTATCTGCAATCTTTTGTTTTTAATCTATATACTTACGATGAAATGAACGAAGAATAAAAAGGATGCAAATACCCAACCAAAGCTCCAAAATTTGAACAAGAAATACGAGAAGGCAGAGTGTCCCTTCATTTATGTAAGCCAAATGTAGTGCATATATACTGATTTTTGCAATACTAAAAGCAGTCACCTCAATCAAATTGTGAAATGCCTGAATGTGTGTGCTCGTTTGTGAGACTCTCAAGTTGTGTTAGTGGTTTATTTAAATTGTGAAGCTACCTGCTGTTAAAAAAAAAAAGGAGCCCTTAGTAGTTGAGGCCTTAACAGCCCATCAGTCTACTTGTGCAAATTAAATGTATGAATTTGTATATGCTTTGGTATTCAACGTGTGGATGATTTTGTCTGCTGGCCACAAAAGTTTGAGAACCAATGTATTTCCTCCATAAATGGTTTCTTCCGAAAATTATAGTTCTTTGAAAAATCAGGTTTTGTAAAACAAACTTTTAGTTCTTTCAACTCTTGTGTGATACATAAAATTTGTTGTTATTTTCCTGAAGCTCTTTATATATACTCTTGCAGCTTTGACTTGATTCTTACTACTAAGTTCCAGTTTATAAGAATGAACCATTTCTGAATTTGGTAATAATTTAGCTTAAACTTACAACTTTACCCTTAATGAGAAGCTTTTACAACCACACAAATACTCTGGGCCCCATTTGAACTTGTTTAGGACCATAAATTCCAAAAGTCTTCATTTTTTTTTTCTTAAACTCCGTGCCCAGTCAAACAGGTTCACATAAATTAAAATGGAGGGAGTATGTTACAATTTTGGTGTATATGGTAGTACTTTTTCTTGTAATTTTGTTGTTTTTTTTTTTCCTTTACGTTTCTATGCTAGAATGCTGGATTTGGACCAGTTTGGGTTTCTGATGTGATGTGCTTCCTGTTTTGGAGTCTGCATTAAATAAAATAATTAAGCTATACGTTGCTCTCCTATAATTTTGTATCCACACCTCGTTCCATAATTCATGGTCTCCTAGTAATCTCAAATTAGCTTTAGGAAAATAATTCATGAATATCCGTAGTTTGTTTTAATTGAGTAAAGCCTTTCGGAATAATTTGAGGCGTGCCATGCTAAATGAAAATCTCAAATGCATGGTCCTCATTTAAGTCATTAAAGTACTTAAAAATCGGGACGTGCCATTTAGCTAATTTTCATGGCCTCCCGTAAAGTTAACAACGCGTTAGTTGCTTTAGGCACGTCCTTTAATAATATTACCTTCTTAAACTCGGGTGTGCATTTCATGTGACCCAAATTCAAATCCTAAAATGTTGAATAAAATGTGTTTCGGATTGCGGGTGCATTTCATGTGACGCGATCCAAAGACACGTTTTAAACGACGTTCAATCTTCCTTAAAAATTAATTAAAAGCAGTAAATAATTTAAAATTGCACTATAGGTTGAACATGTATTAAAATCAGATATTAAGCCATTTATAATAGTTTAAGCGACCGTGCTAGAACCACGGGATCCGGGGTGCCTAACACCTTCCCTCGGGTCAACATAATTCCTTATTCAAAATTTCTGGTTTGCGGACTCCATTCGAGAAGTTGAAATTTCCTCGATTTGGGATTCAAGATAAACCGGTGACTTGGGACATCAAAAGTCAAACCTATCCCAAGTGGCGACTCTGAAATGAATAAATAATCTCATTTCGAATAATGTCACTTTAAATGAAAAAACTCCCTTATACATTATCCTTTCGGGGTAGGTATGTAAAAAAGGAGGTGTGACAGGAATTACCCCGCTCGTGGATCATATGTGCGACGCGGTTACACATAAATTTCTTAAGTTGTTAAAGTATTCCTCAATTCTTTTTAAATTACAAATTTTAAATAAAAACTTTTAAGTTCCCAACCTTTCCTCAATTTCAACTCCTTTCAAAACATTTAACAAGCTAACTCAATCTCACTTATTCTCAAGACAAACAATAAACATAAATTAACAACAATATCAACAAGGTATGATGTAAGCCTAAAAATATCTGGACATAGGCATAACTAGCATCTATGTATGGACTCTCGTCACCTGGTGTGTACGTAGCCCCCACAAAGAGAAGCACAAAATAATTTAGTTTACCTATGTGGTTAATTCCCTCTTACAAGGTTAGAAAGGAGACTTAACTCGCTCCGAAGTTCCATAACCAGCTCCAACGCCACTCTAACACCTCAAATCGATGCTCAACGCTCCAAAACTAAGCAAACAATGTGCATACCAATGAAAATATAATCTAATACTCATAACAATTCAATTTAAAATAATTCCCAACTCCGCTCGAAAGTCGATAAAATTACCCTCGGGCCCACGTGCTCGGATTCCAAACTTTATCGAAGATAAATATTACCCATAACATTAAGAATTCAAATATATAATTTATTCCCAATTCAATGTCCAATTTCGTGGTCAAAATCCCAAATACCAATTTTTAAGTTTTTCTTCAGAGCTCAAATTTTCTACAAATTTTCTTGTTTAAATCCTCATACAAACCATGTATTTAACTTATAACTTGAAGAAAATCTTCCCTTGAAGCTCCCCAAAATCGTCCAAACCAAATGATAATGGGAGAAAAATTGGCCAAGTCCCGCTTATAAACATCCTCCTCTACCCAGCAATCCTCGCACCTGCGGTCACTTGACCACTTCTGCGGTTCCGTAGGTGCGCAAATGTTTTTTTTCTGCTGTCAATCCCCCAGCTGACCACTTCCACTTCTGCGCCATCCTTTCCGCTGGTGCGGTCTCGCTTATGCGGTGAGATGACCGCATCTGCGGTCTCAGTACCTCCCTATCAAAATTGCATATACGCCCTTTTGGCCGCTTCTGCGGCTCCGCACCTGCGGCCAAAACCTCGTAGGTATGGTTACACCATATGACAGTAGGCTTAACAAATCTTCATAAGGCCGAAATCAATCTGTTAACCATCCGGAATCCATTCGAGGCCCTCGGGGTCTCGGCCAATTATACCAACATGTCCCAAAATACATTACGAACTTAGTCTAGCCTTCAAATCACATCAAACAACACCGAAATAACGAATCGCAACTCAATTCAAACTTTATGAATTTTAGAACTTCAAACTTCTACATTCGATGCTGAAACCTAACAATTCACGTCCAACTGACCTCAAATTTTGCACATAAGTCACATTCGACATTACAGATCTACTCCAACTTCCGAAATCGGAATCCGACCCTTATATCAAAAAGTTCACTTCCGGTCAAACTTCTCGAAAACCTTCAAATTTCTAACTTTCGCCAAATGACTCCAAAATGACCTACGAACCTCTAAATCCACTTCTGGACGCGCTCCCAGTATCAGAATCATCATACAGAGCTATTTCCGGGCTAGGAATCCCAAATGGACATTGATTACTTTGAAATGCACTTCAACCCAAATTTATAAAATTCTTCCCAAAATACTAACTTCCACAATAGGCGCCGAAATGCTCCAGGACATCCAAAACCCTATCCGGACATATGCCCAAGTCCAAAATCATCATACAAACCAGCTGAAATCTTCAAATACCGATTCCGGGATCTTTTACTCAAAAATCCAACCTTAGTTAATTCTTCCATTTTTAAAGCTTTCGAAATGAGAATTTTCTTTCCAAATCAACTCCTAAATTCCCAAAATTCAATTCCGACCATGCATACAAGTCATAATACCTGAAGTGAAGCTGCTCATGGCCTCAAACTGCCAAACGACGCACTAGAACTCAAAACAACCGATCGGATCGTTACATAGAGTACGTAAAGGATGCAGGAAGATTTAATAGTAAAATAGATGAAGTGGATTTATACTATTTCACTAGCTGGAGTGGTTACTCATTTTATGGCGTGGATTTTGGGTGGGAGAAGCCAATTAAGTTTTGTACAATTGAAGGGAAATTGAAGAACGTGCTAGTGTTAATAGATACAAAGGATGGTGGAGTGGAAGCTTGGGTTACTTTGAGGATATGAAAATGTTTGAGAAAAACACAGAGCTGCTAACTTATGCAACTCTCAAGGCTAGTTTCCCTGACAAAGAATGAAATTGTCACTTATGCAACGACGCTAATATTTGACAAGATAAAATCTTCAATCCTTCTTAAGGATAGCTCATCCCAAATAGTTCTAGATAAGTTGAAGTTTCAGTACTTTTAATTTCTTCAATGAAATGTGAAATTTTTTGATTTCCTTTTTAGAATTATTTTTTCAATTAAGATAAATTCCTTTCATGTTTAACGAGTATGTTCTCTCCTCCTCACATCTATTGATCCAATTAAATCAATTTAGTCCCATTGCCAAAGGACAGAGAAAATTAAAGCATGACAAGACTGTTATTCGTCCTTGTCCTAGGAGGTCAAGATTCTAAAATGGCACCAAATAATGTTTTCCCCTAGTATTAAACGGAACCTTTGGCTTCCAAACAAGTATAGGGATATTATCACCTGGTAACAATCCCAGGAAAAACGTGGCATTCAAATGACAATTACAATTTCAGCACCTTTACCCTGAGGTCGTTTACCAGCAAAAAATTATATCTGTTTGTAAAAACCTAATTTTGAAACAACTAAACCAACAACAATCACATTAGTTTGTTTACTAGTAAAATAGCCATGCACAATGCAGAATTGCAATTACTATATAATTTCATTATACCCTACAAAGAATAAACCTAGCATTGACAACATTGAGAAAAAGATATAGGATAAGATAATCTGAAATACTATCTATGTCTGCTAGACATTATGGATGACTAAGTTCAATATCCTAACATAGTCAAAAAATGGGAAGACTTTGTATGTCATGATCCAAAACTCACTATAGGCCGTGATGGCGCCCAACGTCGTCGTTAGGCAAGCCAATGATGAACCACCAACTTGATTACACATTTTATTATTTTCAAAATCGTGCATTTTATTAGATAAAGAAATCAACACATTAAAATAATGGAAAATTATTCTTTAAATAGAATAGATAATAAAAGTATGTAAATGCTAAGTAAAATCGCCACAACATCCAGAACATCCCAAAATCCGCTGCCACAAGTACATGCGCATTAGCTATCTGTCCATAATGTAAATAATACGATGGAGACTCTGTGAACTGCGATGCGTAGCCTGAAATGTTGCTCACCATAAAGTCTCCTCAACAGCTGTGCCCACGCGCCAAGATAACCACAAATTGAACCTGTCAGATCCTGCACGTTTAGTATAGACACATAGCATGAGTACGTAAATCAACGCGTATCTAGTAAGTATCTAGACTAATTCCGGAGAAGTAGTGACGAGAGGTCGACATTAACACTTACTAGAGGTCCAATAAAGCAATATAATAAATCATAAGCTGATATGAAGCACACAACAATAATGAGGTAAATGGGTAAATTACATAATCTTCCATAATTTTTTTTTAAAGTTATACATTTTCCAGTCTTGTATTCTACCTCAACAACTCAGATATATCAAGTGCCGGTATCAAATGGATAAGAAATACCATATAAAATGCCAGGCATCAGAGGAAGGATAACCTCGTGAATATTCAGAATGCCAGCGAAATAACACACAATTATGCCATGGTCATTTGGCTTAATCCAGAATAATGTGTATATTGCCGAGGGTTGAGTAGTATGCACCATAAATGCATCTATTATACTACAAAGGCATTCTGCCCGCTCCACAAGAAAGGAAAGAAATTATCGAATTATGAGACACATGCTTACAATAGAGTACATGCGCACAAAGTTAATATAATCTTTACCGTTTCTCAAATAACTTGCCAATAATTCAAGGTGATAAGGCTTGGCCTAATATATAAATATATTTCTAAATCACTTTCAATTATAAATTTAATTAATTAAGCCAACAGAATGAGTTTAAATAATTCAAATATTATATGATCAAGTCCTAAGTTTACCCGGACATTAACAAGCTTTAGCTACATATGGACTCTCGTCACCCCATGCCTACATAGATTCCACAACTAGTAGAACATACCAATTACATCACCTAGGGGGTAGTTTCCTCCTCACAAGGTTAGACATGAGACTTATCTCGCTTCAAAGTTCCATAACTGACTCCAACACCTCTCTAACACCTCAACTCAAAGCCAAACATTCTGAAACTAGTCAAACAACATGCAAATCAATTAAAATATACTCCAATGCAAATAATTTAACAATTTATAATAATTCTCAACTCGATTTGAAAAGTCAACCCTCGGGCCCACGTGACTGGATACCCAAAATGCTTGAAGATAAACTTTACCCATAACGCCACAAACTCAAATATATAATTTATTCCTACTTCCATGTCCAATTTCGTGGTAAAAATCCAAAAATATCAAATTATAGGTTTTTCTCTTAAAATCCCAAAATTTCCAAAAATATTCTTGTTTTAATCCACATATAAACCATGTATTTAATTCACAAGGTATAGAAATCACTTATCTAAAGTTTGATGATTAAAATGACATTCCAAAATCTCCCTAAAGTTGGCTCCCATGGAAGGAATGAGGTGAAAATGAGCCAAGCCCCCGAAATATAGATTCTGCTCAGGTATTAACCCTTCGTGATTGCGGAAAATGCTCTGCGATCGTGAATCACAACTTTTCTCAGCTCAAAATTGCCCTTCACGATCGCAGAAAACCAATTGCGATCGCGAAGAGCAAGTTGCCCAACTCCTCCAGATAGCCTCTAGTATAACGCTCATAACCTTTTGTAAAAAACTCTAATTGAAAAATGATTTGACTTTCTGAAAACTAGACACCAAGGGCTACAACTTTCTGGATCATCTCTAAATTTCTTATATATTGCAAGATATAAGCTTCCAAAGTCAGTCCTGTGCAGCAAATTCTTCTTCGCGAATGCAATTTTGCCTCTGCAAACGCGATTCACAAACACCTTTCTCCCATTTTTATCTTTGCGAACGCAAACCTTTCCTTGCAAATGCGAAGAAAGACGCATCAGGCCTTAGAAAATAGCAGCTCAACATGGCAAAATGACGCGTAGACCCTCTGAAATACACCCGAGGACCCCAGGACCCCAATCACACCAACAAATCCTAATACATGACACAAACCTACTCGATGCCTCAAACCACACAAAACAATATCAAAACTACGAATCGAGGATCGAAACCTTTTTTTTTTAAACATTCAAACTTCGAGAATGCATCCGATTCATCCTTAAACATTCCGGAATGATGCAAAATTTACGTACAAGACATAAATCACAATATGAACCTATTTCAATGCTCGAAACCTCAACGGACATCGATAACACCAAAGTCCACTTCAAATCAAACTTAAGAAATTCTTAAACTTTCAAAAAGCTAACTTTCCATATTAAGCGCTGAAATGCCCTAGGATGACCCTATACTCAACTCGAACATATGCCCAATTCCGAAAGCATCATACAAATCTATTTGAACCTTCAAATTCCGATTATGAGGTCATTTACTCAAAAGTCAAACCTCAGTAAATTATTCCAACTTAAAGCTTCCGAAATTAGACTTTTTCAACCGAATCAACTCTGAACATTTCGAAATTCGATTCCGGCTACGCGTACAAGTCATCAAACATGAAGTGAAGCTACTCAAGGCCTCAAACCGCCGAACGATGTGCTAGAGATCAAAACGACCGATCGAATCGTTACATTCTCCCCCACTTAAATATACGTTTGTCCTCGGACGTGCCAAGAAATGTTTCGAATTTGTCCAAAATCACTATTTAACATCTCGTACACCTACACGTGCCACCATAACCCATGTGAGCACATTAGCACGAGCTAGACTGAAGATCCTCCCTATAACCTTAGCTAACAAGCCTAAGAACCAAATTCCAACATCTGAAATTCTCTACGAGACCCGATTCTATCATACGAACATCATATCAATCGATACACACTATGCCAAAACATGATCGTGCACTTTTGTTGAAATGACACCATGCACCACATAATTTGCATGCCCATAATAACATCCTCCGACCACAATAACTACAATTTCACGAATCTCATGCCCGCAATACGTCTCATAACACATGTAAGCCCTGTTCCAACTCTCACAACACTGCCACGACGAAAGAGATATGTAGAAACTCATAACCACCTGCCAAAACAATAAATCATGGGGTCTCTCCTCCTGACAAGAACCATTACATCATTTTGAACTGAATAGCAATATTTTCTTTTTAATATACCATACATAACTCGAATCGCACTTATACCAGGTCTAATAATCTCATCTCACCCAATACAAGCTGCTCGGGTAATAAGCCACCTCAAACACCATCTAGAATCTCATATGACGCCACCAAAGTGCCAACAAGCTACAACTCGAATATGACCTATAGGAAAGAACGAACTCTAGCAAAGAACTATCAAACCTGCATAACGAATAAAATTTCCAACAACTGTTATGAACCTTCCTCAATGATAAGAAACAAGACACAAAGTAAGTATAGGGAACCGTACTTAACATCTCACTGTTATGGCGTACAACTCGATCCAAATATGACTTGTTGTGCCGTGCAACCCGATCAAAGCATGACATCATTGCGGCACACAACCCAATCCACTCAACATACCCGTGGCAGTGTACCACCCAATCCAAATAATATACCCGTGGCGACGTGCCACCCGATCCACTCATAACAATCAATAAGGAAACACACATCAAGCCGAAATGCTTATTATTACGAAATGCCCGAATACTGATCACAAGCATGCCTGGTGCATAATACAACCCTACAGAGACATATAGCACCGTACGCTACAAAAACCCAAGCACGACTAAGGTGCAATAAATGACCTGCATCTCGTGAGCCATCTTGCTCATATAACACCACAAGCTATACGGGATCATAAAATATGTGCGAATAATCAAGTCGTCTCACAACCCATCTGGCACAACAAAGTGTTATATGGAATAGCTGACAACGAGAATAACATCAAACACCCCAAAGACTCCTTGCTAAGAAATGCTATGCCGAATGAACATATCAGACTTGACATAGAGCACACATTCACATTAGAACCACTAACGGACCACAAGCTGATCCTGATCAAACTATACTGGGCCAACAACCTTTCAAGGATCCACAATGACCTATAAATGATGCACACGAGCAGCCGTTCAATCCGGAACAAACTCCCACAATCCACAACTAAAGGAGTAGAGCGCCTTTTTGGCATAAACTCTCACATTAGCGATAGTACCAGAATCTCCATACTTAGTTTCAATCCTTAACAATCAAGTGACTAACATGTCACACTTATACAATTCTCCCATGGGATATGCTCCCACGACCTTCTGCACCAGGTAGCAAAGTATGTACCTCCAAACCGCCAATCGTACTAATTTTGTAAAGCAAATCACGAATCTACAAATCAACACACAATGCCTCTTCCACAAGACACCATTCTTAGGCGATACTAAGCTAATGCCACCTTACTCTAAACGTATGAATTCTTTCCTGCCTATCCAAGCTCATGACATTCTTATTAATACCGAGCCACAACCTTGATCCTTAACCTCCAATTCCCATGTTGCTCACTGCACCTATTATGATGTTATGCGAGAGTACAAGAATTCCTTATAACCCCTGAACATCTAGTAGAATAAACACTTCATTGGCTAGAAACCTTTCACTTAACTACTTTTAGAAGAACCATCACAACACACAACTGAATTCCCATGACCGCAGAAAATACAAACCTCAAGCCGTGGTCTAAACCGCAATAACTCTTTCGGGATCTATTTATACAAATAGGCCATAGGAATCGAATACCTCCCAAATCAAGCAAATTATGATGGTCGTCAAGCCCGTACGTATCACCACAAATTACCTATATAACTTAACACGCAAAAGGAACTGATCATTGCCATAATCATGCTAATTTAAACCATTACTAACCAACCCCACTTTTTCCAATTTACTCTAAACTTTCCTTAGAAATAATAATAGCTTCATTCAAAACATAACAAAACCCAACAATACTCATCTTAAGTGACCCAACCCACGACACCACATCGTCTCAATACCCATGAACCATCTCATACCTTCCTAATGCACACAATAATATTTCCAACTGGTACACCTATTCTGAAATATCCTCTATAAATTTGAACTTGTTTTCTCACATTTCTCCAATACTGCTCTACATACCCGATAATAACATAGAACACTCTAAGTCCCTTTCGTAATCCACTGCAAAAACTCGATCCTTAACCACAAAACGGACTCGAAAATCTTAGGCATTGCACTTTAATTCTTGAACCCACTAGAATCATTGTTGAGAGTTACCCACTCTGACCTGGTTCCAAATATAATCAAATTCCCACGCTATGTTAGCCTAAAGAAGCAATCAGATGAATTCTTTTCCTTGTACATCACATCAACAAGAAGCATAAACTCTGAGTTTTCCCAAAACCTGAACATGAATCAATAAGGCCAAATATAGCCCACATTCATCAAGTTCTTTGCTTGAATTAACCTTGATGTTTTGTTTTCTTAGTCATAAATAATCCACCAATGCACTGATAACTAGAAACAGCTTAAACAGACATCCACGCGATCCAATCGTAGACGGTAGGCTCCCCCACTTAGCTTTACTCTACCATCACGTAAATGTATAACACATAAGGATTCCTCCTTCTAAATTACCATGATCTCGCACCGTCAATCCGCTAAATCTCTCATAGTTTCTTCTTAAACATTTCATGAATGTTCCGAATTATCATCCACAATTGACTATTAGACCTCCCGCTGGGTAGTATGTAGAACTCTTCATAGAAGTTCATCAGAAATCGCACAAGTGTTGTGATATAACGAACCTGTAGAATTTCCATACCGATATCTTCCAACGATGTTGCTCTGGGTACAACTACTATGAAATCAGTAAACCCTTCTAAGCCCATATTCGTCCACCGACTGTAAGAGTATGTTCATTCCCAATTACATCAACTGAAAGTCCGATAATACATTTAAAACTCAAGGTCATGCTGCATCAAAAATGATAATCAAGTTCTCGCACCCCTCTTCATTTCAAGCAAAATCCTTTCTTCCATATTCAATCTTCGTCAATACAGTAGCCACCATTCCAAATAAAATCTGTAGATCTAGTCATTGTCCACTATAATCCCCAAATAGCTCTAAACTCTTCTCAAGCCATGTAGTTATCTTACAACAAAATCCATATTATAACAACCCGGCCAGTCGTTTCCTGATTTATAGCCCTGTTTTGCCTATTTCTGCTTACTTTTGTGTTCCTTAGCTATAGTTGATCATATTGCATTGGTTAGTTCATGTTCGGAGTTGTTTTGGAGCAAATTGGGATACTTAGTCTCTTTTGTAAAGGCTTAAGTTGGGAAAGTTGACCGGATGTTGACTTATGTGTAAACGACCTCACATTTGAATTTTTATGGTTCCATTAACTCTGTTAGGTGACTTTAGACTTAGAAGCACATTCGGAATGTGATTTAGAGGTCTGTGGTAGAAATAGGCATGAATTGACGAAAGTTAGAAATATGGCAATTTTGGTCGATAGTGGAAAATATCATATCGGGGTCTGAATGGAATTTCGGATGTTGGAGTAGGTTTATAGTATCATTTGTGACGTGTGTGCAAAATTTGGGGTCATTCAGACGTGATTTGATAGGTTTTAGTATCGTTTGTGAAATTTAGAAAATTTAGCTGATCTTATATATGAATCTGAGGGTAATTTAGTGTTTTGATGTTGTTTTGAATGATTCGAAGGTTTGACCAAGTTTGAATGATGTAATGGAATGTGTTGGTATGTTTGATTGAGGTACCGAGGGCCTTGGATGAGTTTCGGGTGATTAACGGATCTTTACTTGGCTTTAAAAGTTGGCAGGTTTCTGATATCAGCTGTTTCTGGTGTAGAAAGTGCGGACCGCACAAAATTGGTGTGGACCGCGGATGCAATATGCAGTATCAGTGGAAATTTCATAGCCTACGAAAGAAGGAATGCAGACGCGATGTTTTATGCGGATCGCAAAAGATAAGGCTCAAGGTCCGCGACCACGACAGAATTTATGCGGACCTCGGTAAGGAGAGTGCAGCTGTGATGGACCTTTAGGCGAGGTTTAGAATTTTATTTCACATCTTAGACTTTGGGAGCTTAGTTTTGAGGCGAATTTTCAGGAGTTTTTCAAGGAAACCATGTAAGTAAGTAATTCTAACTTAGTTTTGGCTAATATTCATGATTATATCACTGAATTCATCATTTGATTCGTGACTTGGGATAGAATTTGGGGAAAATTGGTGGAGTTTCATAAAATGAATTTTTGGGAATTGAAAGACCGTTTGAGGTTGGAATTGAGTGAAACTAGTATGGCTAGTCTTATAATCGAATGGGATGTCGGATTTTGCAGCTTTTGTCGGATTTCGAGACGTGGGCCCGGGGCCCGACTTTTGAGTTGACTTTTTGACTTTTGACCTGAAGCTCAGCATTTTCTTATTGGATTGATTCCTTTAGCTCGTGTTGATTGTATCGAATTGTTTGTGGCTATATTTGAGGCATTTAGAGGCCGGTTCGAGAGGCAAGAGCATCGCAGAGTAGGGATTTGACCTGTTTGAGGTAAGTAATGATTGTAAATCTAGTTCTGAGGGTATGA
The DNA here is from genome assembly GCA_026770625.1 of Nicotiana glauca. Classification (NCBI taxonomy): domain Eukaryota; kingdom Viridiplantae; phylum Streptophyta; class Magnoliopsida; order Solanales; family Solanaceae; genus Nicotiana; species Nicotiana glauca. The sequence continues at coordinate 27,555 of MU746311.1, forward strand.
AACCCTGAATTTCGTATCGTTTTTCTATTTTGAGGTGGCGCGCATGCTAAGTCATGGGCGTGTAGACATGCACCATTAGGGATTGTGAATTGGTCCATCCTGTAACAACTATAAAGCTGCGTATTTAACTGAAACTATATGATACTTATGCATTTTAGAAAGAGTTTCTATAAATTAGGCTAAATGTCATATTTCGGCCTTGTGCCAGAGCTATTTTGACCCTTAGACGCCTTTTTCTTTTTATCCTCTCACTATTTTGACGGAAAAATCGATAATTAGTCATGCTATACTTACTGGTTTCATAACTTAGTCTTTATAGTCTGTTTCGATACATATAAAATGTTGTTTTTGGCTGAGTATCCTCTTTTACTGATAGCCCGAGTGGCTTGAGAGGTTTGTGACTGAGTGAGAATGAGTGCCTGAATTTTAAGGATATTTATAGGATCGGGATGCACACCACATCATGTTGTTACTTATTCATGATTGAGTGAGGCCTAAGGGCCTGATTGATTTATACCACGAGGTGGCTTGCTATAGAGCTTGGGTGGAAGGAACTCCTTCGGAGTCTGCACACCCCCAATGAGCGCGGGTACCTTGATAGAGTGATATGAGATATGCCCGAGGGGCTGTATATGAGTGGATGTGAGGTTTGCCTGAAAGGCCTATACATGAGTGATGTTCTGCCCGATGGGCTGCTTATGAGTGATGTTTTGCTCGAGGGGCTGTTTATGATTTTCATCACTTTTACTCTCTTTTACATTGAGCCTCTGTTGAAACTATTGAAAAATATCTTCAATCATTTTTTTTTTTACCGAAAATTGGATTTTAAAATAAGATGATTTGACTCATATCCTAATTTGAAAGCATGTTGTATTTACTGAGATTGCATGATATGGGCTTTATGTGTTTTACTGCTCGTCTCTACTGCTCAGTCTTTATTTACTTTTATTACTTACTGAGTTGGCATACTCATATTTCTCCCTGCACCTTGTGTGCAGATCCAGGGGTTGCTGGATGTGCTAGCGAGTGTTGATTTCATCCATCGCGGATCTGTTGGAGTTAGCAAGGTAGTCGCATGGCGATTACATCCCTGCTCTTTTCCCTCATATCTTCCTATAGATGTTATTAGTTGTTTTCCAAATTGTATTAATCTTAGTATTATCGGATAGTTCTTAGTAGATACTTATGACTAGTGACACCATAATGTTGGGATTTTCTTTCCGCATTTTGTTATTCAGATGTCCTTTATGAAGTTTTAATATTAAATAGCATGAACTTATCCTTGAAAATGAAATATCGCGTTGATTTTTGGTAAGGATTTTGGCTGGCCTAGTTCTACGATAAGCACCGTCACGACAGGGCAATTTTTGGTTGTTACAAGTTGGTATCAAAGCCTAGGTTACTGTCACGACCCTAGTTCACCGATCGTGAACATGTCGTGATGGCACCTAGTCCCCACGACCAGGTAAGCCAAGTATTGCAGAAAAGATATAATATTTGCAGAAAAACCATTTGAAACTGAACATATGAAAAATAACAACTGAGTATAAGGCCGTCCGGGCTGTAAACTCTAAGAATATGCGGAAGTCTACAACCAAATCCCAAAACCCGAAAACTCATGGGAAACACAGGCTAATAGAATTCCAATAAGTACTCTAATCTCCAGAATAACTACATCAAAAGTATGATAGGATAACAGCTCTACAACTAGAATAGGGAAGAAGACTCTTCGGTCTGCTGACGCTGCAGATATACCTCGAAGTCTCCATATGTCTCCTCGCCTCAATGATAGTGCGCCTGAGCAGAGGTACCTTGATGATCTGCACATGAAAAACATGCGCAGGAAGGGCATGAGTACACCGCAGCAGTACTCAGTAAGTGCCGAGCCTAACCTCGGTTGGGTAAAAATGAGGAAAGGTCAGGGCCCTACTGAGGTAAAAGTAATACAGTAACAATAATTAACAGGATGGAAGTTAGAAACAAATTAATAAACGCGACAGTGTAATAAGGAAATTAACGAACAAGGATAACTGCAAGGATAAAGCAGAAACACAAGTAAACACAGCTAAATTTCAAAATACCAACGAGGGTCTCCCAGGATACCGTCCTGTAGCCCTTTCCTCAACTGTTCAATGGACCTCCTGGGATACCGTCCCGTAGTCCAACTCTCATATCAATATCGAGGATCTCCCGGGGTACTGTTCCGTAGTCCAATCATCAATGTGCATGGGATCTTCCGGGATACCGCCCCGTAGTCCCAAAATAAAAGTGCAGGGATCTCCCGGGATACTGTCCCGTAGTCCCAAAATAAAAGTATAGGGGGATCTCCCGAGAATCGAACCCGTAGTCCCAAAGTAAACAAACAACAGGGGAGCTACCGGAATACCATATCCGTAGTCCCAATGTAAATGCAGAATCACAGCCAGAAACAAACCAAGGGAGAAGTACGAAAAACGGAGCAGCAAATAGAACTAGCCTAGCATGCTTCACGTAGTACTATTAAACAACTTAAGCAATTAGGCAATTAAGTCAGTTAGACATGTTTTCCTAGTCTAGCAGAAGTAATAAGCTTCAAGAAGATAACGCAAATAAGAAAGAAAGTTAAATATTAACAACTTAAGTAAAATCGAATTGTCATGAATCGGCTCAAGTACGTTCTCGTTACCTCGCATACAAGGCACTCAAATATCAAGAACAAATCCTAAGGGGAAAGGTCCCCCACACAAAGTTAGACAAGCCACTTACCTCGAACCGGCTCAATATCAATAGAAACCACACCTTTGCCACGAGTATCCGACTCCAAATGGCCCAAATCTATTCAATTCAATTACATATCGTAAATAATATTGCAAACAATTGATTCCACTATAAAATTAAAGCTAGGGTGCGAAAATAGGTAAAATGACCAAAATACCCCTCCAGCCAATATCTCGGAATCGAATAATTTTCAATTTTCAGAACCCTCGTACTTTCATGAGTCTAACCATATAAAAATCTTCCAAATCGGAGGTCAAATGCCCCCTCAAAACCCAATAGTTTGGTCTATGAAGTTTTACCCCAAATTTACCAAGTTTTGATCCTAGATTCGAATTCTAATGATGTATTTAGCTATATAATGATGAAATATAATGAAAAGGGATCAAGGAAACATTACCCAATGATTTTCTCTTCAAACTCCACTCAAAATCGCCTTCTCCCGTGCTCAAATTGAGTTTTCAAACTTATGAAATTAAACCCTCGAATTTTCTATTTCTGCACAGTTGTTTCCGCTTTCACGGACAAGGGACCGCTTCTGCGGTCCCTCTTAAGAGAACCACTGGCCGCTTCTGCGATTTCATGGAAGACAGCCCAAACTCGCTTTTGCGGTTCCCAAGCCGCAGAAGCAAAAATAACAGAAGAAAAAGATACCAGCTGCAACAAACTTGGAAATTTACCCCGTTAACCATCCGAAATCATCCCGAGGCCCCCAGAACCTCAACCAAAAGCACCAATACCACCTAATACCTCATTCGAACTTGTACCAATCCTCAAAACACCTCAAACAACACCAAAAACCCGATTAAATCAAGGATTCAAGCCTAAGAACTTCAAATTCTAGCAAAATACGCTTTCGATCAAAAACCTAACCAACCTCGTCCGAATGACCTGAAATTTTGCACACACATTCCAAATGACATGACAGAGCTACAGCAATTTCCGAAATCCAAATCCGATCCTCGGATCAAAAACTCGCTATCGGGCCGGAAACTTCAAAAATTCAAACTTCGGTATTTCAAGCCTAAATGAGCTACGAACCTCCAAAATACATTCCGAACACGCTCCCAACCCCGAAATCACCTAACGAAGCTAACGGAACCATCGGCTTTCCATTCCAAGGTGGTCTTCACACTGTTCCGAATACGGACCATTTTTCAACTCTTAAGCACTCATTTATGGACTAAGTGTCCCAAAACACTCCGAATCCTAACACCGAACGTCCCGGCAAACCAAAATAGCAGAAATGAACTTAAGGGAAGCAGTTAATGGGGGATCGGGGCATGAATTCCAAAAACGACCGGCTGGGTCGTTACATCCTCCTACACTTAAACATTCGTTCATCCTCGAACGAGCATAGAGAAGATACCTGAAGTAGCAAAAAGATGAGGGTACTGGCTGCGCATATCCTGCTCGGTCTCCCAAGTCGCCTCCTCGGCCGGCTGACCCCGCCACTGGACCTTCACTGAAGCAATGTTCTTTGACCTCAACTTTCTGATCTGCCTGTCCAAAATGGCCACTGGCTCCTCAACATAGGATAGATCCTTGTCCAACTGGACTGAACTGAAATCCAACACGTGCGACAGATCACCGTGATATCTCCAGAGCATCGAATCATGAAATACCGGATGAACTGCAGTTAGGCTGGGAGGTAAGGCGAGCTCATAAGCGACCTACCCAACTCGCCTCAAGATCTCAAAAGGCCCAATAAACCTCGGACTCAGCTTTCCTTTCTTTCCAAACCTCATGACGCCCTTCATAGGCGAGACCCGAAGCAGAACCCGCTCACCTACCATATATGCAATATCACGAACCTTCTTGTGCGCGTAACTGTTCTGTCTGGACTAGGCTGCACGGAGTTTATCCTTAATCACCTTAACCTTCTCCATTGCATCCTGAACCATCTCTGTGACCAATAGTCTGGCCTCACCCGGCTCAAACCCACCCACCGGAGATCTACACCTCCTACCATATAAGGCCTCATATGACGCCATCTGAATCCTGGACTGATAACTGTTGTTAGAAGCAAACTCCGACAGTGGCAGGAAATGATCCCATGACCCTCCAAACTCAATCACGCACGCACGGAGCATATCCTCTAGAATCTGAATAGTGCGCTCGGACTGTCCGTCCATCTGGGGGTGAGATGCCGTGCTCAACTCCACCCGAGTGCCTAACTCCTGCTACACGGCTCTCCAGAACCGCAATGTAAACTGAGTACCTCTGTCTGAGATGATAGAAACTGGAATACCATGCAAACGGATAATCTCCCTGATATAAATCTCCGCCAACCGCTTCGATAAATAAGTGGTACACACAGGTATGAAATGAGTGGACTTGGTCAGCCGATCCACAATGACCCAAATAGAATCAAACTTCTTCACGGTCCGTGGGAGTTCAGATACGAAGTCCATAGTGATATGCTCCCACTTCCACTCTGGGATCTCAATCTGCTGAGGCAACCCACCCGGACGCTGGTACTTATACTTCACCTGCTGGCAGTTGAGGCATCTAGATACATAGTCAACTATATCCTTCTTCATCCGCCTCCACTAGTAGTGCTGCCTCAAGTCCTGATACATCTTTGCGTCACCCGGATGGATGGAATACCTCGAGCTATGGGACTCTACTAGAACCAACTCTCGAAGATCATCGACATTGGGCACACAAATCCGGCCCTGCATCCTCAATACCCCATCATCCCTGATGGTCACATCTCTGGCATCACCACGCCGAACTCTGTCCTGAAGAACAAGAAAGTGAGTGTCATCATATTGCCGCTCCCTAATACGATCAAATAGGGAAGACCGAGAAACCACACAGGCTAGAACCCGACTGGGCTCCAAAAGGTCCATTCTCATGAACTGGCTGGCTAAGGCCTGAACATCCATCGCCGTAGGTCTCTCTGAGGCTGGTAAATATGCCAAACTCCCCAAACTCTCCGCCCGGTGACTCAAAGCATCGGCTACTATATTGGCCTTGGCCGGGTGATAAAGAATAGTAATATCATAATCCTTTAACAACTCTAACCATCTCCTCTAAGGCATATTCATGTCCTTCTACTTAAGCAAGTGCTGCAAACTCCGATGGTCAGTATAGATCTCACAAGGCACCCCGTAAAAATAATGACACCAGATCTTCAAGGCATGAACAATAGCAGCTAACTCAAGATCGTGGACATGATAGTTCTTTTCATGCACCTTCAACTGTCTGGACGCGTAGGCAATCACCCTACCGTCCTGTATCAACACTGCTTCAAGTCTAACCCGTGAGGCATCACAATAAATTGTATAAGGCCCCGAACCAGTAGGCAACATCAAGATTGGGGCTGAAGTCAAAGATGTCTTGAGCTTTTGGAAGCTCTCCTCACACTCCTCTATCCACATAAATGGGGCACCCTTTTGAGTCAATCTAGTCATAGGGGCCGCAATCGATGAAAACCCCTCCACAAAGCGATAGTAATAACCCGTCAAGCCAAGGAAACTGCGAATTTCTGTAGCTGAGGAGGGCCTGGGCCAACTATGCACGACCTCCACTTTCCTCGGATCCACTCGAATGCCCTCACGCGATATCACATGACCTATGAATGCCACAGAACTCACATTTCGAGAACTTTGCATATAATTTCTTCTCTCTCAGAGTCTGAAGCACTGTCCTCAGGTGCTGCTCATGATCTTCCCGACTCCGGGAATATACCAGAATATCATCAATAAAAACGATAACGAATGAGTTAAGATATGGCCTGAATACACTATGCATCAAATGCATAAAAGCTGTCGGGGCATTAGTCAGCTCAAAAGACATAACAAGGAACTCGTAATGACCATACCAAGTCTTGAAAGTAGTCTTCGGGATATCTGGCTCCCGAATCTTCAACTGATGATAACCTGAGCACAAATCAATCTTGGAAAACACCTGTGTGCCTGAAGCTGGTCAAACAGATCATCAATACGAGGTAAAGGATATCGGTTTTTCACTGTAACTTTGTTCAACTGGCGATAATCAATGCACATACGCATAGAACCATCCTTTTTCTTCACAAACAAGACAGGAGCACCCCATGGAGAAACACTGGTCCGGATAAAACCCTTACCTAGCAATTCCTGCAATTGATCCTTCAACTCCTTCAACTCAGAAGGAGCCATGCGATACGAAGGAATAAAAATGGGCTGAGTGCCCGGCAACAGATCAATGCCAAAATCGATATCTCTATCAGGCGGCATGCCCGGAAGATCAGCTAGAAACACATCGGGGAAATCCCGTACCACTAGAACTGAATCAACAGAAGGGGTGTCAACACTGACATCTCTCACATAAGCTAAATACACGGCACACCCCTTCTCAACCATATGTTGAGCTTTAAGGAAAGAGATAACTCTGCTGGGAGTATGATCTAAAGTACCACTCCACTCAATACGTGGAACACCTGGCATAGCCAGCGTCACGGTCTTAGCATGACAATCAAAAATAGCATGATGGGGCGACAACCAGTCCATGCCCAGAATAATATCAAAGTCAACCATACCGAGTAATAATAGATCTGCCCTGGTCTCAAAATCACAAATAGTAACCAGACATGACCGATAAACACGGTCCACAACAAGAGAATCTCCCACATGAGTAGAAACATAAACGGGAGCACTCAAAGAATCCCGAGGCACACCCAAATGCGAAGCAAAATAAGAGGACACATGTGAATAAGTAGAGCCTGGATCGAATAGAACCGATGCCTCTTTGTGACAAACCAGAATAATACCTATGATGACAGAATCAGAGGCAACCGCCTCAGTACGAGCAGGAATGCAATAATATCTGGCCCGACTCCTCTCACGAGGGCGACCCCTATCTCCCCGGCCTCTGCCCCTGGCTGGCTGGGCAGGTAGGGCAGCAGTGGGAGCTGGAACCAGAGCCTGAGAACTCTGAGAAGCACGCTGTGGCTGAGCAGTCTGTAAAGATGCACCCCTACCAAGTCTGAGGCAGACCCTAACCATGTGACGTGTATCGCCACACTCGAAATAAGCTATGGGAGGACGTGGTGGCTGTGACTGACTGGAGTTAGGTCTGCTGGACTGACCTCTGGAATCACCCCGCGCAGGAGGCGCGCTAGAAACTGGAGGCACGTAATAAGGCTCCTGAGGTACATGCGGAGTTGGAGTACTGCCGGCTGCTGGCAAGGCTGAATGTACAGGGCGGCCAGAATAACCCCGACCATAACAACCGGCTGAAGGGGTACTGGCACTAGAGTAGTGACCCGACTCTCGTGACCTCTTGGCCTCCCTCTCCCCTCGCTCCCTGGCGAGCATACCCTCAATCCTCCTAGCAATGCTCACTATATGCTGGTAAGGAATATCCATCTCTAACTCTCGAGCAATGCTGGACCGGATGGGCGGAATAAGACCCTCGATAAACCTCCGAACTCTCTCCCGAACTGTGGCAACCAAAGCCGGTGCATGTCTAGACAACCTGGTATAACGGATGGCATACTCTGAGACTATTATAGCACCCTGACGCAAATGCTCAAACTCCGTGCGCCATGAATCCCTGAGGCTCTGGGGAAAAAACTCCCTTATAAACATGTATGAGAATTGGGTCCAAGTCAGTGAGGCAGACTCGACTGGACTGTCCAACTCATAAGTACGCCACCAATCATAGGCGGCTCCCCGAAGCTGAAAGGCGGTGAAAGAAACCCCACTAGACTCCACTATGCCCATGGTGCGAAGAATGCAATGACACTCTTCCAAGAATCCCAAGGCGTCATCTGATGCTAGGCCACTGAACACTGGGTGATCATATTTCTTGAACTTCTCTAGCCTACGCTGCTCGTCCTCGGAGATAGCTGACCCATCTCCGGGCTGTGCTGGTGCTGCAGGCAGTACAGGAATAACCTCTGGGACCTGCTCCATTGGCACTCTCTGCTCAGGAGTGCGGGCTGCGGGAGTCTGGGCCGCTCCCCCGGCCTGGGATGTGGCTGCAGCAAGAGGAAGCAACCCCGCCTGAGCCAAGGTAGTGTACATGCACATGAATTGAGCCAGAGTCTCCTGGAGCGCTGGAATAGTAGTAGCTGTGGTAGGTGTACCAGGTGCCTGGGCTCCAACTGGATCTACTGGTGGTACCTCAGCAGCAGCTCGCGCGGGTGTTGTGGCTGCACCTCGTGTGCGTCCTCGACCTCTACCCTGGCCCCGACCTCTAACGGTAGCAGTAGGGGGTGCGGGTGCCTGGCCCTCTCGTGTAGCACGTGTCCTCACCATCTGTGAGAGAATAGAAGACAGAATTTTAGAATTGATGTCAAAATATCAGACGACAAGGAATTTAAAAGAAATGAAGATTTTTCCTAAACAGTTATATAGCCTCTCGTAGATAAATACGGACGTCTCCGTACCGATCAGCGAGACTCTAACAAACCAGCCTGCGTTCCATGACTCCTATGAACCTAGTGCTCTGATACCAACTTTTTACGACCCTAGCTCACCGATCGTGAACATGTCGTGATGGCACCTAGTCCCCATGACCAGGTAAGCCAAGTATTGCAGAAAAGATATAATATTTGAGGAAAAACCAATTGAAACTAAACATATGAAAAATAACAACTGAGTATAAGGCCGTCCGGCCTGTACAACTCTAAGAATATGCGGAAGTCTACAACCAAATCCCAAAATCTGGAAACTCAAGGGAAACATAGGCTAATAGAATTCTAATAAGTACTCTAATCTCCAGAATAACTACATCAAAAGTATGATAGGATAACATCTTTACAACTAGAATAAGGAAGAAGATTCTTTGGTCTGCGGACGCAGATATACCTCAAAGTCTCCGTATGTCTCCTCGCCTCAAGGATAGTGCGCCTGAGCAGAGGTACCTGGATGATCTGCACATGAAAAACATGCACAGGAAGGGCATGAGTACACCACAGCGGTACTCAGTAAGTGCCGAGCCTAACCTCGGTTAGGTAGTGACGAGGAAAGGTCAGGTCCCTACAGAGGTAAAAGTAATACAGCAACAATAATTAGCAGGATGGAAGTCTGATTCAAATTAATAAACGCGGCAGTGTAATAAGGCAAAACAACGAGCAAGGATAACTGCAAGGATAAAGCAGAAACACAAGTAAACACAGCTAAATTTCAAAATACCAACGAGGGTCTCCCAGGATACCGTCCTGTAGTCCTTTCCTCAACTGTTCAATCGATCTCCCGGGATACCGTCCCGTAGTCCAACTCTCATATCAATATCGAGGATCTCCCGGGATACCGTCCCGTAGTCCAATCACCAATGTGTAGGGGATCTCCCGGGATACCGTCCTGTAGTCCCAAAATAAAAGTGTAGGGGATCTACCGGGATACCGTCCCGTAGTCCCAAAATAAAAGTGTAGGGGGATCACCCGGGAATCGAACCCACAGTCCCAAAGTAAACAAACAAGGGGGGATCTACCAGAATACCGCATCCGTAGTCCCAATGTAAATGCGCAATCACAGCCAGAAACAAACCAAGGGAGAAGTACGAAAAATGGAGCAGCAGATAGAAATAGCCTAGCATGCTTCACGTAGTACTATTAAACAACTTAAGCAATTAAGTCAGTTAGACATGCTTTCCTAGTCTAGCACAAGTATTAAGCTTCAAGAAGATAAGGCAAATAAGAAAGAAAGTTAAATATTAAAAACTTAAGTAAAACCGGATTTTCATCAATCGGCTCAAGTACACGCTCGTCACCTCGCGTACAAGGCACCCAAATATCAAGAACAAATCCTAAGGGGAAAGGCCCTCCACACAACTACATATCGTAAATAATATTGTAAACAACTGATTTCACTATTAAAATTAATGCTAGGGTGCAAAAATAGGTAAAATGACCAAAATGCCCCTCCAGCCAATATCTCGGAATCGAATAATTTTTATATTTTCAGAACCCTCGTACTCTCACGAGTCTAACCATATAAAAATCTCCCAAATCGGAGGTCAAATGCCCCTTCAAAACCCAATAGGTTGGTCTATGAAGTTTTACCCCAAATTTACCAAGTTTTGATCCTAAATTCGAATTCCAATGATGTATTTAGCTATATAAGGATGAAATATAATGAAAATGGATCAAAGAAATGTTACCCAATGATTTTTTCTTCAAACTCCCCTCGAAATCGCCTTCTCCCGTGCTCAAATTGAGTTTTCAAACTTATGAAATTAAACCCTCGAATTTTCTATTTCTGCACAGTTGTTTCCGCTTTCGCGGACAAGGGACCGCTTCTGCGGTCCCGCTTAAGCGAACCACTGGCCGGTTCTGTGGTTTCAAGGAAGACAGCCCAAGCTCGCTTCTACGGTTCCCAAGCTGCAGAAGCGGAAATACCAGAAGAAAAAGATACCAGATGCAACAAACTTGGAAATTTACCCCGTTAACCATCCGAAATCATCCGAGGTCCCCGGAACCTCAACAAAAAGCACCAATACCACCTAATACCTCATTTGAACTTGTACCAAGCCTAAAAATACCTCAAACAACACCGGAAACCCGATTAAATCAAGGATTCAAGCCTAAGAACTTCAAATTATATCAAAATACGCTTTCGATCTAAAACCTAACCAAACCTCGTCCGAATGACTTGAAATTTTGCACACACATCCCAAATGACATGATGGAGCTACAGAAACTTTCGGAATCCAAATCCGAACCTCGGATCAAAAACTCGCTATCGGGCCAAAAACTTCAAAAATTCGAACTTCGGCATTTCAAGCCTAAATGAGCTACGAACCTCCAAAATACATTCCAAACACGTTCCCAACCCTGAAATCACCTAACGGAGCTAAAAGAACCATCGGATTTCCATTCCAAGGTCGTCTTCACACTGTTCCGATTATGGACCATTTTTCAACTCTTAACTCTCATTTAAGGACTAAGTGTCCCAAAACACTCCGAATCCTAACACCGAACGTCCCGGCAAATCAAAATAGCAGAAATGAACTTAGGGGAAGCAGTTAATGGGGGATCGGGGCATGAATTCCAAAAACGACCGGCCAGGTCGTTACAGTTACATAGGTCTCATGGGTCATCAGTTGGTTTAGTAGAGTCTTGAGGATCGATATGGAGACGTCTGTACTTATCTTCGAGAGGCTGTAGAACCTTTAGGAAAACTTCACATTCTTGAACTCTTGCTATGCAAATCTTTTAATTCTGGTAAATAAAATTCTGTTATTCTATTTTCTCACAGATGGTGAGAATACGTGCTACCAGTCAGGACGGATGGCCACCGGTACCACCAGTGAGGGCCGCTAGAGGCTGAGGTCGTAGTCGAGGCTGTGGTAGGGGCAGGGGTGTAGCCCACACATTATCCAGGGAAGCACCTATAGATCCACCAGCCATCCCAATTCATGATTAGGTCCCAGTTGTGGATGCTCCAACAGAACCAGCTCAGGCACCAGTTGTGCCTATTGTTGTTCTGGTTCTTCAGGAGACCTTAGCTCAGATTTTGACTGTATGCACAAGTCTTGCTCAGGAGGACGCTGTTTCTACTACAGCAGCTACTTCCCAGGTTGGGGGAGGCATTCAAACTTCCGCCGCCTGTACACCCAAGCACGTTATTTAGGGGATGCGAACACCGAGGGCACCACTAGCCTAGTCGGTTGCACTTGCTCAGGATTATGTGGTACCAGTCATGCCTGATGACGAGCAGCGTAGATTGGTAGTCTTCAACCTCCGACTTTCAATGGTACAGAGGGTGAAGATGCCCAGGGTTTCTTGGATAAGTGTTAGAGGATTCTTCGTATGATGGGTATTTTAGAGACCAGTGAGGTCTCGTTCATTACCTTTCAGTTCTCTAGGGCTGCCTTTACTTGGTGGGAGGCTTATAAGAGGCATAGGATTATTGGTGCAACACCCTTTATGTGGCAGCAGTTCTCCGTTCTCTTTCTGGAGAAGTATGTGCTGCAGTCCCGTAGAGTGGAGCTGCACAAGAAGTTCGAGCAGTTGCATCAGGATGATATGAGTGTGATGCAGTATGAGATGAGGTTCTCTGAGTTAGCCCTTCATGCTATCTGGTTGGTTCCCACAGACAGGGAGAGGATTAGGAGGTTTGTTGATGGCCTCATTTATTAGCAATAAATTCTTATGACTAGAGAGAGGGTGTCTACTGCTTCTTTTGAGTAGGTTGTTGACATTGCTCGGGACATAAAGTCGATTCGTCATCACGAACAAGTGGAGAGGGAGGCCAAGAGGCCTCGTGGATCTGGTAGTTTTGGGGGTGCTCCTCAGGGGGGTCAGTTTAAGCACGGCAAAGGCCATCCATTCAGACATGCTTAGTCAGCTCGCCTAGTACACCATGGGGCATCATCGAGCCATGGTTCTCACAGTTCTCATCATATCCATTCATCACTTAGTTCCCTCCCAGTCCAGAGTTCGTCTCGTGCTCCATCAGTTCAGGGCTCCTCCATGCCAGGTTCTTTTACTAGTCATCCCGGTGCTGGGGGTTCCCTTCAGTCCCGGTCACCAACATCAGTGTTATAAGTGTGGGGAGTTGGGTCATATGTGGAGGCAGTGTCCTCATCATCATGGAGGTTTGCCTCAACAGAGAAGTCAGCCATCGACTTCAGCACTAGTTACTTCGCCACCCACCAGTAAGCCAGGGGTGGAGGTTAGTTAGCTAGGGGTTGCCCCAGAGGGGGAGGTTGATCAGGTGGTGTTCAGGCCTGTTTCTATGCATTCCAGCCAGACCAGGTATTTTTTGCTTTAGATGTTGTGATCATAGGTATTGTCTCAGTTTGCCACAGGGATGCCTTTGTATTATTTTATCCTGGTTCCACTTTTTCATATGTGTCATCATATTTTGCTCATTATTTGGATATGCCCCGCGAGTCTCTTGTTTCATTTGTTTTTGTATCTATTTCGGTGGGTGATACTGTTATTGTGGACCGTGTATATCAGTCTTGTATGGTGACTATCGAGGGTTTGGAGACTCGAGTAGACCCTTTGTTTCTTAGTATGGTTGACTTTGATATGATATTGGGCATGGATTGGTTGTCTTCATTTTATGCTATTCTAGACTATCACGCTAAGATAATGATGTTGGCTATGCTGGGGGTGCCACAGATTGAGTTACGAGGTTCGTCGGATTATGTTCCTAGTAGAGTGATTTCATTTTTGAAGGCCCAACGAATGGTTGGGAAGGGTTGTCTTTCTTATCCGGATTTTGTTAGGGATGTCAGTGCAGCGACTCCTTCTATTGATTGAGTTCCAGTAGTGAGGGACTTTCCAGATGTATTTCCTGCAAACCTGCCATATATGCCACCAGATAGGGATATTGACTTCAGTATTGATTTAGTGCCGGGCACTCAGCCCATTTCTATTCCGCCGTATCGTATGGCACCAGCAGAGTTAAATGAGTTGAAGGAGCAACTTAAGGAACTCCTTGATAAAGGGTTTATATTTCCTAGTGTGTGACCTTAGGGTATGCATGTTCTGTTCGTGAAGAAGAATGATGGAACTATGAGAATGTGCATTGACTATAGGCAGTTGAACAAAGTCACAATCAAGAAAAAGTATCCTTTGCCTCGTATCGATGATTTATTTGACCAGCTTCAGAGAGCAAGGGTGTTCTCCAAGATTGATCTCAGGTCGGGGTATCACTAGTTGAAGATCGAGGACTCGGACATTCTTAAGACAACTTTCAGGACCTGATATGGTCATTATGAGTTCCTTGTGATGTCTTTTGGGCTGACCAATGCCCCAATAGCATTCATGCATTTGATGAACAACATGTTTTGGCCTTATTTTGACTCATTTGTTATTGCATTCATTGATGATATCCTGGTGTACTCGCGTAGCCAGGAGGAGCACACTCAGCATTTGAGAGTTGTAGTACAGCGATTGATGGAGGAGAAGCTTTATGCAAAGTTCTCTACGTGTGATTTTTGGCTCAGTTCAGTGGCATTCTTGGGGAACGTGGTGTCTAGAGAGGGTATTTAGGTTGATCTAAAGAAGATAGAGGCGGTCCAGATTTGGCCCAGACCGTCCTCAGCCATGGAGATTCGTAGCTTTCTTAGTTTGGCGGGTTATTACCATCGGTCATACAGCGATTTTCGTCTATTGCATCACCATTGACTAAATTGAACCAAAAGGGTGCTCCTTTTAGGTGGTCGGACAAGAACGAGGCAAGCTTTCAGAAGCTCAAAATTGCCTTGACCACAACTCCAATATTAGTTTTTCCATCAGTTTCAGGTTCTTATACGGTATATTGTGATGTTTCTCGGGTCAGTATCGGGTGTGTGTTGATGTAGGAGGGTAGAGTGATTGCTTATGCTTCTCGTCAGTTGAAGTCCCAGGAGAAGAACTACCATGTTCATGATTTAGAGTTGGCTGCCATTGTTCACGCATTGAAGATTTGGAGGCATTATCTCTATGGTGTGTCTTATGAGGTGTTTACTGATCATTGTAGCCTCCAACACTTGTTCAGACAAAAGGATCTCAATTTGAGGTAGCAGAGATGGTTAAAACTGCTAAAGGACTATGATATTACAATTTTGTATCATCCGGGAAAGGCCAATGTGGTGGCCAATGCCTTGAGTAGGAAGGCGGTGAGTATGGGCAGTCGTGCATTTATTCCTGTTGGGGAGAGACCTTTGCGGTTGATTTTTAGGGTTTGGCCAATCGGTTTACGAGCCCAATCGGATCCTAGCTAGTGTAGTTTCTCGGTCTTCTTTTTTTGATCGTATCAGAGAGCGCTAGTATGATGATCCTCATTTGCTTGTCCTTAAGGACAAAGTGCAGCACCGCGATACCAGAGATGTGACTATTGGTGATGATGCGGTATTAAGGATGTAGGGATGGATATGTGTGCCCAATGTAGATGGATTTTGGGAGTTGATTCTAGAGAAGGCCCAGAGTTTTTGATATTCCATCCATCCGGGTGCCGCGAAGATGTACCAAGATTTGAGACAGCACTATTGGTGGAGGGGAATGAAGAAGGATATAATGGGGTTTGTGTCTTGATGTCTCAATTGTCAGCATGTGAAATTTGAGCATCAGAGACCGGGCAGCTAGAGATTCTAGAGTGGAAGTGGGAGCGGATCACCATGGATTTTGAAGTTGGAGTCCCAAGGATTTTGAGGAAGTTCGATTCTATTTGGGTGATTGTGGATCAGCTGACGAAGTCCGCACACTTCATTCCCGTGTGTACTGCCTATTCTTCAGGGCAGTTAGCTGATATTTATATCCAAGAGATTGTTTGCTTGCATGGTATCCCGGTTTCCATCACTTCAGATAGAGGTACTCGGTTTATATCGCAGTTTTGGAAGGACGTACAACGAGAGATAGGTACTCAGGTTCAGTTGAGCATATCTTTTCACCCTTAGACGGATGGACAGTCTGAGCGCACTATTCAGATATTGGAGGACATGTTACGCGCTTGTGTCACTGATTTTGGTGGTTCATAGGACCAGTTTCTACCACTCACGGAGTTTGCATATAACAACAACTATCAGTCGAGTATTTAGATGGCTCCATATGAGGCTTTAAATGGGAGGTGGTGTAGATCTCTAGTAGGTTGGTTTGAGCCGAGCGAGCCTAGGCTTTTGGGTACCGACTTGGTTTAGGATTCTTTAGACAAGGTGAAAGTGATTCAGGAGCGGCTTCATATAGCGCAGTCAAGCCAAAAGAGTTATGCTAACAGAAAGGTTCGGGATGTGTCTTACTTGGTTGGGGAGAAGGTTCTACTGAATGTTTCACCCATGAATGTTGTTATGATATTTGGGAAGAAGGGCAAGTTTAGCCTTCAGTTCATTAGGCCTTTTGAGGTACTTTGGAGGATTGGGGAGATGGCTTATGAGCTTGCTTTGCCACCTAGTTTGTCGGGTGTGCATCCAATATTTCATATTGCTATGCTCCGGAAGTATATCGGCAATCTGTCTCATGTCTTGGATTTTAGCACGGTTCAGTTAGATAGTGATTTGACTTATGATGTGGAGCTAGTGGCTATTTCGAAGCGATAGGTCCGAAAGATGAGATCAAAGGATATAGCTTCAGTGAAAGTGAAGTGGAGAGGCTAGCCCATGGAGGAGGCTACCTAGGAGACCGAGCAGGAGATGTAGAGAAGATATCCACACATACTTGAGGCTTCAATTATGTTTCTAGACTCGTTCGAGGACGAATGTTTGTTTAAGAGGGGGATAATGTAACGACCCGACCGGTCATTTCATGAGTTATAGCCCCATTTTCCCCATTTTTGCTTCCTTTTGTGCTCCTCAACTATATTGATCATATCGTGTTGCTTGGTCGGGTTCGGAGTGGTTTTGGAGCGAATTGAGACACTTAGTCTCTTTTGTGAAGGCTTAAGTTGGGAAAGTTGACCGGATGTTGACTTATGTGTAAACGACCTCAAATTTGAATTTTTAATGTTCCATTAGCTCCATTAGGTGATTTTGAACTTAGGAGCACACCGAAATATGATTTCGATGTGTGTGGTAGAAATAGGCATGAATTGGCAAAAGTGATAAATATGGCGATTTTGGTCCGCAATGAAAATTTTGATATCGTGGACGGAATGGAATTTTGAAAGTTGGAGTAGGTTCGTAGTGTCATTTTGAAGTGTGTGCAAAATTTGGAGTTATTTGGACGTGATTTGATAGGTTTTGGCATTGTTATTGAAATTTGGAAAATTTAGTTGATCTTAGGCTTGAATCCAAGGGTAATTTGGTGTTTTGATGTTGTTTTAAGTGATTTCGACCAAGATTGAATATCTTATGGGATGTGTTGGTATGTTATGGTTGAGGTCTCGAGGGCCTAGGGTGAGTTTCGGGTGGTTAACAGATCAATTCTTGGCTTTAAAAGTTTGTAGGTTTGTTGTATCAGCTGTGTCTGGCGTAGGAAATGCGGACCGCACAAAATTGTTGCAGACCGCAGAGGCATTATGCGGTCGCAGTGGAAATTTTGCGGGCCGCGGAAGAAGGAATGTGGCCATGGAAGGTAAGGCTTATGGTCCGCGGCTGCGGCAGGATTTACTTGGACCGCGGTAAGAAGAGTGCAGCCGTGATGGAATTATGCGGACTATGAAGTGAAGGTTCAGAGGGAACTATATAAGCGAGCTTTAGGGTTTTATTTCACATCTTGGACTTTGGGAGCTCGGTTTGAGGCGAATTTTCAGAAGTTTTTCAAGGAAATCTTCTGGGTAAGTAATTCTAACTCGGTTTTGGCTAATATTCATGATTATATTATTGAATTCGTCATTTGATTCGTGACTTGCGATGGAATTTGGGAAAAATTGGTGGAGTTTCATAAAATGGATTTTTGGGAATTGAAATCCCATTTGAGGTCGGAATTGAGTGAAACCAGTATGGTTAGTCTTATAATCGAATGTGTTGTTGGATTTTACAAATTTTGTCAGATTTCGAGACGTAGGGCCGGGGCCCAACATTTGAGTTGACTTTTTGACTTTTGACCTAAAGCTTAGCATTTTATTATGGGATTGATTCCTTTACCTCGTGTTGATTGTATCGAATTGTTTGTGGCGAGATTCGAGGCATTTGGAAGCCGGTTCAAGAGGAAAGAGCATTGCGGAGTAGGGATTTGATCGGTTTAAGGTAAGTAATGATTGTAAATCTCATTCTGAGGGTATGAAACCCCTAATTTCATATCGTTTTTCTATTTTGATGTAGCGCACATGCTAGATGACGGGCATGTGGGCATGCACCACTGGGGATTGTGACTTGGTCCATCCCGTAGCAACTATAAAGTTGCATATTTGGCTGAAACTATATGATACTTATGCATTTTAGAAAGAGTTTCTATAAATTGGGCTGAATGTCATATTTGGGCCTTGTGCCAAAGCTGTTTGGATCCTTAAGGGCCTTTTTCTTATTATCCTATCACTTTTTCGACTGAAAAATCTATATTCAGTCATGTTATACTTACTGGTTTCATAAATCAATCTTTATTACTCTGTTTTGATACATATAAAATGTTGTTTTGGGTTGAGTTCCCTATTTTACTAATAGCCCGAGTGGCTTGAGAGGTTTGTGACTGAGTGAGGCCGAGGGCGTAAATTGTTAGGATATTTATGGGATCAGGCTGCACGTCGTAGCATGTTGTTGCTGGTTCATGATTGAGTGAGGCCGAGGGCCTAATTGATTTATGGCACGAGGTAGCTTGCAATAGCGCTTGGGCTGAAGAAGCCCCTCCTGAGTTTGCGTACCCCTAGTGAGCTCGGGTACGCTGATTGAGTGACTGTGAAGTTTGCCCGAAGGGCTGTACATAAGTGATGTTATGCCCGAGGGGCTACTTATGAGTGATTTTTTTCCCGAGGGGTTGTTTACGATTTTCATCACTTTTACTCTCTTTACATTGAGCCTCTATTGAAACTATTAAAAAATATCTTCAATGATTTTCTTACTGAAAACTGGATTTTAAAACGAGATTATTTGACTCATATACTGATTTGAAAGCATATTGTATTTACTGAGATTGCATGATATGGACTTTATGTGTTTTACTACTCGTTTCTACTGCTCAGTCTTTATTTAATTTTATTACTTACTGAGTTGGCTACTTACATTACTCCCTGCACCTTGTGTGCAGATCCAAGGGTTGCTGGACGTGCTAGCGAGTGTTGATTTCATCCATCTCGGATCTGTTGGAGTTAGAAAGGTAGTTGCATCGCAATCGCAGCCCTGCTCTTCTCCCTCATATCTTTCTATAGATGTTATTAGTTGTTTTCCAGACTGTATTAGTCTTAGTATTATCGGACAGTTCTTAGTAGATGCTCATGACTAGTGACACCCTGATGTCGGGCTTTTCTTTCTGCACTTTGTTATTAAGATGTCCTTTATGAAGTTTTAATATTAAATAGCATTTATTTATCCTTGAAAATGTAATATCCCATTGATTTTCGATAAGGATTTCAGCTGGCCTAGTTCCACAATAGGCGCCATCACGATAGGATAGTTTTGGGTCGTGACACATATGCTATTCTGCCATTCCCACCTTGGGTTAAACCATCTCCTTAAGCAACTTCTCGACTTCTGTTGTTCACACTTGACCTACTAGCAATTCAACCACCGAGAGACACCTCCCACAATGTCCTTCCTCCACCTTTGCTACCAGAATAATAACTCAAATCATAGTCCACCTTTGTAGCACCCGAACAGGCAAATTGCCACCAACTATGAGACTCTATAAAGACCCTTTCCCCCGAGCCATAACAATTAGAAACACTTATCTGATTCTGAAATTGCTACACACCGCCATCTCGGAAAACCACTTCTCAGGCACCATTTTACAAAACCTTGCCTCGAAGGCAAATTAAAGAAGACCACAACACCAGCGAGCCTTAATGCATTCAAACAAGGATAAGGACACCATATAACAGTTAAGAATTCCACCATGTTCGAAAATATCAAGTCTCGCTAGTCCGTCAATCAAGGCCTGAACATCCATAATAATCTTTGCATGCCTCGAAACCATTGGAAACACAGATACTGGACTGAAACTGTAAGGCCCCCTAAAAATTTTGTGCTTAAAAACTAGTAGCTCATAGTGTCAAGGTCCGAATATTGTGTTAGGAATGTGTAGAATTCTTCGCGGCGAGCTTGCTCGTCGTGGTTCGGACCCTCGGTGGTGATCTAAGCTTTAAAAATCAAAAGAATAAATTTTTCCAGAAAATTGTCATTTCTGCGGTCAAGAATGCGGTCGCAGATCAGCTATGCGGACC
>MU746313.1:3755-17668 GCA_026770625.1 Nicotiana glauca
TTTTAGAAATTTACTTACTAATTCGATGTGAGTTAAGCAATTCAAGCTACCAATGCGTTCACAATTCATCCACGTATTCATGCTTTTGAGTCCTAACTACCCAGACAATAGCATAATAGTAGCTACACACGGACTCTCGTCAACTCGTGCATGCGTATCCCCCACAAACAGGAGCACATAACTATTTTACTCACCTATGGGGTAATTCCCGCTCACAAAATTAGAAAGGAGACTCACCTCGCTCCGAAGACTCGAAATCGGCATTCTACATCCTCCCGAAGGCTTGAACCAACGCACAATGCGCCCAAACTAGCCAATTAACGACAAACTAATGAGAATATACTCAAATACTTGTTAACAATTCATATTATACGAATTCCCAACTTCGTTTAGTGAAATGACCAAAATGCCCTCGGGCCCACGTGCCCGGAATCCAAATTTTCTCGAAGGTAAAAGTTACCCATCAACTTAGGAATTCAAATATATGATTTTCTCCTAATTCCATACTCAAAATCGTGGCTAAAATCCGAGTTTTATAATTTTTTAGGTTTTCAACTAAAACCTCAATATTTTCTCTAATTTCCATGCTTAAATCTATATATAATTGATATATTTAACTCAAAAGTGATGGGGATGATTTACCTCAACATGGATGGTGAAGACCTCCCTTTGAACCCTCCAAAATCGCCAATGAAGTGAGGAAAAATGAGAGAAATGAACCAAAAATCCGACTTAAAATGACCCCTCTACCTCCTGCTATTTTCGCTTCTGCGAAAATATAATCTCTTCCGCGCTTCCGCTTTGCGGACAAATTTCCGCTCCTGCGACTCCCAAGCTCCAGCCCTTTTCCGCTTCAGCGGAATAGAAACCGCATCAGCAGTCCCGCTTAAGCGGTCCAGAAACTGCTTCTGCGATTTTTCCCTTAGGCCTGGCCCCTTCCGCTTCTGCGAGATTTTGACTGCAAATGCGGTTCCGCTTTTGCGGAAACCCAACCGCATCTGCGAACCCTTGTAGCTCCAGCCAAAACCGCTTCTGCGGTCTCCATTTTGCACCTGCGTAACCGCTTCTGCAGTCCCCACTTCCGCAGAAGCGGAAATACCAGAAGCAGTAGCTTCAGCATTTCTTTAAACTCCGGATTGATCCGTTAGCCACCCGAAATCCACCCGAGGCCCCCTGGACCCCAACCAATCATACCAATCAATCCCAAAACACATTCCAAAATTGCTCGAGGCTTCAAATCACATCAAACAACGCTAAATTCATGAATTACACCCCAAATTCAAGTTTATGAACTTTGAAGTTTCCAACTTTTATTTCCGATGCCAAAACCTACCAAATCACGTCCGATTGACTTCACATTTTGCACACAAGTCATATTTGACATTACGGACCTACTCCAACTTCCGGAATTTGATTCCTACCCCGATATCAAAAAGTCAACTTCCCGGTCAAACTCTCCAAAACCTTCAACTTTCTATCTTTAGCCAAATGGCCTCAAAATGGTCTACGGACCTCCGAATTCACTTCCGATCGCGCCCCCAAATCCAGAATCACTATACGGAGCTATTCACAGTCTCGGAATTCCAAACGGAATTTGATAACATTGAAATGCTCTTCAAGCCAAACTTATAGAATTTCTTCTAAAATGCTAACTTCCACATTCCCGGGTTATCCAAAACCCAATCCGGGCATACGCCCAAGACCGAAATCATCATACAAACCTGCTGGAACCTTCAGATCCCGATTCCGAGGTCGTTTACTTGAAATGGATAACCCGATCCGGGCATACGCCCAAGACCGAAATCATCATACGAACCTGCTAGAACCTTCAGATCCCGATTCCGAGGTCGTTTACTTGAAATTCAAATCCTAGATCATTCTTTCAACTTTAAGCTTTCGAAATGAGAATTTTCTTCCCAAATCAACTCTGGACTTCTTGAAATTTAATTCCGACCATACGTACAAGTCATAATACGTGAAATGAAGCTGTTCATGGCCTCCGACTGCCGAACGGAGCGCTGGTACTCAAAATGACCGGTCGGGTCGTTAAATCAACCTCCCCCTCTAGGGTGACCTCTGGCTGCTTGACCTCCACCCCTAGCTAGCTGGGTAGGTGGTGAAGTAACTGGAGCAGAAGTCGAGGGATGACCCCTCTGCTAAGATGAACTCGCAACACAAAGAGGACTTTGCCTCCATATATGCCCAAACTCTCCACACTCAAAATAACTCCCAGGTACTGGAGAAAGGGACTGAAGGGAACCCCTCGTACCGGAGTGACCAGCTGATGCGCTCGGCATTGAAGAACCCTGAGCTGACGGGGCACGAGATGAACTCTGGGATGGAAGGGTGCTGAGTGAATACTGGCCCTGCTGAGACCCATGATAACCACGACCTGAAGATGCCCCGCGATACTCTGGACGGGCTGAATGAGCAGGCCTGAAAGAACGACCTCTACCATGTTGGAACTGGCCCCTCGAAGGAGCACCACTGTAACTGCCTGATTCTCGAGGCCTCTTGGCCTCCCTATCCTCTCGATCCTAATGGTGAATCGTCTCAATCTCTCGAGCTATATCAACCACCTCCTTGAACGTAGCACGCAATACTCTCTCTCTAGTCATAAGAATGCGAAGATGGTAGTTAAGGCCATCAACAAATCTCCTGATCCTCTCACGATCAGTTGGAACAATCCAAAAGGCATGATGAGCCAACTCTAAAAACCTCATCTCATACTGGGACATGGTCATATCCCCCGGTCGCAACCACTCAAACTGTTTGGGCAGCTCCTCCCTGCGGGACTGCGGTACATACTTCTCCAAGAAGAGAGTGGAGAACTCATGCCAAGTAAGGGGAGCTGCACCAACAGGCCTACACCTCTCATACACCACCCATCAAGTTAAGGCAGCCCCAGTAAACTAAAAGGTGGTGAAAGCCACACCACTAGTCTCAAGAATCCCTATTGTATGGAGCATCCGCTAACACTTGTCAAGAAAACCCTGGGCATCCTCGCCCTCAGCACCACTGAATGACGGATGCTGGAGTCTACCAAACCTCTCAAGATGATGCTGCTCGTCATCCGGCATAACTGGTACAATGAACTCCTGAGGTGGTGCAACCGACTGGGCTGGAGGTGCCTCCGGCATCTGTAGCCCTTGCACTACCTGCTCAGGTGTGCGAGCAGTAGGGGTCTGATTGCCTCCCCCGACCTGTGAAGTAGCTGCTGCTGTGGTGGCTGAAACTGCTTGAGCTAGGCCAGTACAAACTATCAAGATCTGTGCCAAGGTCTCCTAAAGACCTGAAATCACGATGGGCACAGCTGGTGCCTGAACTGGTGCTGCTGGATTCTAATCCAGAGCTGGGGAAGCTGGTGGATCAACTGGTGCTGCCCTCACTGCTCTGCCTCTGCCACGACGACGACTGCATCCACGGCCTCTGGTGGCCTCAGTGGGTGGCACTGGTGGTCGTCTGCCTTGTTCGGTAGAGTGAGTCCTCGCCATCTGTAAGAGAATAGAATAACAGAAGTTTAGTTCTCAGATCAACAAGGTCGCACAACAAGAATTTCAAGAATATGAAGTTTTTCCTAAAAGTTCTACAACCTCTCGAGGATAAATACAGACGTCTCCATACCGATCCGTGAGACTCTATTAAATCGACTCATGACCCACGAGACCTATGTAACCTCGGCTCTAATACCAACTTGTCACGACCCAATCCCCGAACCCGATCGTGATGGCTCCTTTCGTGAAGACAAGGTCAGCCAAACCGAAACGAACACCTCTTTTTAATTATCATAAACAATTCTAAAACATGATTAAAATAACCATAATTTGCAAAAACAGTGATAATAACAAAGGGAACCATCCCGACACAGCCTAAACCAGGGTGTCACAAGTCATGAACTACTACTGAATTTGATACAACTCTACAATGTATGGAATCTAGTACAATAGTCTGAAGAAAACATAGATAATAAAGGATAAGGGAGGCATGGGGGCTGAGGACGCCAACAACTACCTCGTAGAAACTGAATGGAATAATACTTTGGGGAATTCGTAGAGGCTAAAAACTTTAGTATTCTACAGCTATTACTCTGTCTTCACTCTCTATCTCTTTTTCAGTCAAAAACTGATCTCCTTAACAACTTTTCTTTTATCTCTCCCTTTGAAAGTCTGAAAAGTCCTCCCCCTCCCTCTTAAGGTTTGCCTATATTTATACCCAAACTTCCAACCGTTTTCCAGCTCCTAGAAGCACTTCAAACATTAATAAAAAATTTTCACCCATGATATTCTCTAAAGCCCCATTACTGTATATTTTGTTCCCCACTAACCCTTGTTTTCCTTTATTAAATTCAAACAGGTATGGGCAGCCATTTCTTAATCAATTTCCTTTAAACCCCCATGCTGTTCCTAATTCCCAACCCATCATGTATTAAACAATGTATTAATTTAATGGTATATTAGTACTTACTGACAGAACACTTAAGTTACTTAATCCCAAATTACCCCCCCCTCCCGGGACCCCTTAAACTACTACCCCAATCCCCTTTCATACTGTATTAACCCCTTCAGCTATAACCAATTCACAATTCACCTAACAATTAATTAAACTGATTCCTAATTCAACTACTTAAGTGAACTGGACAGAGTGCAAACTTCAGTTTTGAAAACCAGTAGACCTCCTAATTACCTGAAACTCAGTATTGGATTTCTTATTCAAACATAATACAAATGACACAATTCGAGCCAATAGTAACAACAAACAATTACGGGAATGATCACGATTTTATACAAGAACTTATTGACACTGACTAATTCAAATCATTCAAACAAATCAGAAAAAGAAAAATCCAGAGTAAAACCAATCATCTAATTCTAAACAGAACAAGAAAAATGGGTAGAAGATGAATTTAATGAACTAAAGCTAACAAAAAAAAAAAAAACCGAAAACCTACCAGTTTAAAGACCCGTGGTTTGAACCTTCACCCTTTTGGATTTGGGCCAAGATGGACCCTAGTCGAGTGTTCTTGAATGAGAGCGCACGACTAAGGTCCATTTTGACCTCATCCCTGAGATGGCCTCTGGACCGCCACTTTAAAATCCTGATTCGAAAAATTCCCGAAGCATTCGAGGGTAAACAAACATGGACCATGGAAGAGGGAGTCGAGGTGGTTGTGGGGTGTGATTTTGGGGCGGATTGGGTAGGTTAGGGTTCCATCCCGAACTTCGATCTAACATTCGAGAAGTGTGGGTGTGATTTGAAGGAAAGTGAGTGTGGATTCGGAGAGGGGAGAGTCAGGGGAACCTATGGTGTATTTTTGGTGGTCATCGGCGTTGGTGCCGCCGGCTTAAGGCGGGGAATTTTCAGGGCGGCTGCTAGGGTTCCTCATCTCTGAAAGAGACGAGGTTTGAGAGAGATGAGGAGGCGGGGTTCTAAGGGGGGCTGGGTATGTTTGGTTACTTATATACGGGGAAGGAGATTTGATCCTGGCCGTTGGATCAATTAAAATCGATGGCCTGGATCAGCTGATTAAACGAGATGGCGTCGTTTAGTTTAGTGAGGGAGTCGAGCCAGTTCGGGGAAATGGGGTCGGGCTGGTTGGATGGGTATGGAGGGATGATCTTGACTGTTGGATATGGTTTGGATGAATGTCTGAGATCTTCTGACGATGAAACGACATAGTTTCATCATCATACTACGTCGTTTCGCCTGTCTCTCAGCCTGGCCGATTTGGACCGGGTAAAAGGGGTGTTTTGGGCGGGTAAGGGGTGTGTGAATTGGGCTGCGGTCAATCTGGCCCAGTCCGGTTTTCTCTTCATTTTTTCATTTTGTTTCTTTTTCTTCTTTTTCTTTTTTTTTTTAAAATTAATTTTCAAAATCAAAAACCCAAAAATCCTAAGTTAAATTATAAAAGCCAAATTAACTTAAATAATATTAGATTAGATTTAAATACTAATTATCGCAAATAATTAAATACCAAAATCACACATTTAAACACAAAAATGCAAAAATGCATATATATATATATATATATATATATATTTTTTATGGTTTTCCGATTATTGCAAAATTTATGATTCAACCCCAAAATTATAGAATTAAATCCTAAGCGTATATTTTCGTATTTTTCATTTTATATAAATCAATGACTAACTAATTCTAAAAAATGCAAAATTAATTCCTAAATGCACATGCGCATATATTATTTTTGTATTTTTCATTCATTAAGAAAAATTAAACATACACACACAAAAATACAAATAATTAACAAAATGCCACGAAAATTATCAAAATTGCACACAAAGAAAAATTATTTTATTTTTGAATTCTTTTGGAGTTATTCGTGTGGGGCAAAAATCACATGCTCACAGCCGCACATTTAAATGATGTCCACGGGGGGTGAATGGACCTGTGCAGTTGGAGAGTGAGCTCAGATTCAGGATGGGTTATTGATGTCGTAGTGATTGTACCCCGTGCAGCAGCGTTGGAAGATCCCGGGGAGAGCTTTTATAGGTGGGTTACCAAGTGAGCAGGTTAGCGGTCGCGTGGTTGGCGAGGCTTTTGCAAAGAATTCTATCGGTTATATAGCAAATAGATCGGTTGTGCAAATATGATTGATGAGTCAGAATATAAGAAGGGGTTTTACAGAAAGATTTCGAGAACCTTGGCGGTTGACTGCGCGAGGTTATGTCAATAAGAGATAGGGAATTCCGGTGAGTTCCAGATTCTGAAACAATGGCTTCATGCTAAGTGGGAGAGTCCCAGCACTTATGATTGGGTTGCATGGTTAGCTACTTGCGAGGTTTCTGGGTATTAGCATATCGATGGGTTATTTCAGCTACGGGAACAGACCATGAGTGGTAATTTGAGCAAAGGAATTATTAAATGTGGGCTATCGTTGTCCTTATTGGCCCATGTTCAAACTTGGGGAAGGATTCAGGATTGTGCTTTGTAGAGATGCCGGTTACCAGGGAAGTGATTTTGCTAGGTGCCTCACCAACGGGGCATCCACGTGCTAGAAGATTTATGGAATTGATTATATTCGGGGCCAAGTCAGAGCGAGTGGCTCTCAACTGCGGTCCTAGTGAAATTCAAAGGATAAAGTGTGGTACCTAGTGATTTGGAGCCTATAAGTACAATTAAGAATCAAGCTTTGTAGCAGCTTATGAGAAGGTGCCTAGAATGTTCTATGATATTTTAACTTGCAGTGTAGCATTTGGGAAGTACGAAAGGATTTATGGGATTTGAGACAACATGATCTCGTGATTCATGGCCACTCGAGATGAGTGCAGATGTAGTATGTTATGTGTTGGATGGAGTTAGTATTATCTCTAAGGCAATCCAAGATAAATTAGAAAAAGGTAGATTGATTGGCTATAGTTGAATTTGGCATATTGGTATTAGTGATCAGTTTCCTTCAGCGTGATCAAGTTATGCAAGTGATTGTGATGGTACATATCAGTCTTGTCAGCCGCCGTAATTGATGTTATTCAGAAGCATTCTACTGTTATGGATGGTTATGTGGAAGAAAATCCCGGAAAGGGTATGGTGGCTTAGACCACTACTTAGATGTTTGCATATTCTATGGTTATGAGAAGTTAAGTAGCGATTTCAGACCACTCCAGT
The DNA here is from genome assembly GCA_026770625.1 of Nicotiana glauca. Lineage (NCBI taxonomy): Eukaryota > Viridiplantae > Streptophyta > Magnoliopsida > Solanales > Solanaceae > Nicotiana > Nicotiana glauca. Next base: position 11,376 of record MU746313.1, read on the forward strand.
GAAGTTCTCAGCATGTTCGAGGACGAACGTATGTTTAAGTGGGAGAGAATGTAACAACCCGACCAGTCATTTTGAGTGCTAGCTCTCCGTTCAGCAGTCTGAGGCTATGAACAACTTCATTTCAGGTATAATCACTTGTACGCGTGGTCGGAATTGAATTTCGAAAAGTCCAGAGTTGATTTGGAAAGAGAATTCTTATTTCGGAAGCTTAAAGTTGAAAGAATGAACTAGGATTGTAATTTTGAGTAAACGACCTCAGAATCGGGATCTGAAGGTTCCAGCAGGTTCGTATGATGATTTCGGACTTGGGCGTACGACCAGATTGGGTTTTGATAACTCGGGAGCGTTTTGGCGCCTATTGTGGAAGTTAGCATTTTGGAAGAAATTTCTTAAGTTTGGCTTGAAGTGTATTTCAGTGTTATCGATGTCTGTTTGGGATTTTGATTCTGGGAATAGCTCCGTATGGTGATTCTGCAATTGGGAGCGCGATCGGAAGTGAATTCGGAGGTCCGTAGGTCATTTTGGAGCCATTTGGCTAAAGATAGAAATTTGAAGGTTTTGAAAAGTTTGACCGGAGGTGGACTTTTTGATATCGGGGTCAGAATCCGATTCTGAAAGTTGGAGTATGTCTGTAATGTCGAATATGACTTGTGTGCAAAATTTGAGTTCAATCGGACGTGATTTGATAGGTTTAAGCATCGAAAGTATAAGTTGGAATTTCTAAAGTTCATAAAGCTTGGATTGGGTGTTGATTCATGATTGTTTGATGTGATTTGAGGCCTCGAGGAAGTCCGTAACGTGTGTTAGGATTGGCTGGTAAGTTTGGTTGAGGCCCCGGGGGCCTCTGATGGATTCCGGGTGGTTAACAAATCAAAAGTTGGATTTTTACAAGGTTGAGGATTGCTGGTTGTTGTCATAATCGCACCTGCGGAAGAGTTGCCGCAGGTGCGGAGCCACAGAAGCGGCTAGGAAGCCACAAAGGCTTGAGGACCGCAGATGCGGTCAAGGTTTCGCAGAAGCGGGACCGCATCTGTGGAGAAGTGTTCACAGAAGCGGAAGAGGGCATCTTGGAGAGGACCACAGATACGGTCAAAGTTTTGCAGAAGAGGGACCGCATCTGCGGGAGGCACGTCGCAAAAGCGAGAAAGGGGTGGTCCAGGGAGGGCCGCAGATGCGGCATTGTAACTGCACTTGCAGAACCGCAGAAGCGGTCAAGGAACCGCAGGTGCGAAAACAGCTGAGGCAGTGAGGTCTTTTAAAGTTCGGGGTTGAGTTCATTTCGACCCCATTTTTCTTCCATTGGAGCCGATGGGGAGCAACTTTGAGGTGCTATTTCCGTCACTTGTCATGAGGTAAGTTATTTATGCTAGCTTTGAGTAAATACAAGGTTTTTATATGGGTTTAGACTTGGAAAATTGTAGAAAATTGAGGTTTTGGTGGAAAACCTAGAAATTATGTTCTTGGAATTTAACCACGATATTGAGTAAGGAAATTAGTGAAAATTGTATATATGAGTTCCTAAGGTCATGGGTAATCTTTATCTTTAAAAACTTTCGGATTCCGGGCACGTGGGCCCGAGGGCATTTTGGTGAACTTTTCGATCGGAGTTAGGAATTGCTATAAATTAGATTGTAATGAATATTTGAGCATAAATTAATGGATTTGCGTAACTGTTGGCTAGTTTTGGAGCGTGGTGCATCAAGTAGAGTCTTTGGAAGGGCGTGGAATGTCGGTTATGGATCTTCGGAGCGAGGTGAGTCTCCTTTCTAACCTTGTAAAAGAAAATTGTCCCCATAGGTGAAATAATTGATTATGAGCTCCTATTTATGGGGGCTACGTACGCACGAGGTGACGAGAGTCCGTGCGTAGCTACTGTTATGCTATTGTCCGGGTAGTTAGGACCCAAAAGCATGTTATACTTGGATTATTTATGAACCCATTGATAGCTTTAATTGTTTATATCACCTTGGATTAGTAAATGAATTTAAAAAGGAATTAAACGTCATCTTTCTTGAATTGTTAAAAGAGAAATTATTTTATTTGGATAAATATCCACCCGATAAGTTCTAAATTGACTGATTGAGCATGTATCTCTATGTGTACTTGTGTCGTATGCATGATTCACGATCAGGGTATGTGTTTATTTATGGAACGGGCCAAACGCCTCGGCAGATTAAATAAATGCATCTATAGGCGCGCCGTAGACCCTCGGCAAGTGCACAGTTTTCTTTTGTTGGAGCGGGCCGTTGACCTCGACATGATTTGCGTATGATATATATTGTTGCCTAAAAATTTTAAATGTTGATATTGCCTTTCATGACTTGATATAAATTGATAAGATAATGAAAAGAAAACCTTGAAAATTCTTTATTATTTGTTAAAGGTGTTTACCTGTTTTCCGGCTTCGTGAGTTAGAACTACTATATAAATCTATGATTTCCTCACATTTTTAGTATATTGTTAATTGACCTCTAGTAAGTGTCAAAGTTGACCATCTCATCTCTACTTCTTCGAGATTAGACGGGATACTCATTGAGTACACGTTGTTTACATACTCGTACTGCACTTCTGTGCATTTTTGTTGCACAGGTATATGCATCTCTAGCGGTCTACTGAGCTTAGTAGCACGGTTGATTCTGGGAGTAGGTGAGCTGCATTATTCGAGACGGCCGCAGCTAGAGCAGTCCCTTCCAGTATACTGTATTTACTTCCTGTCCACTATATTCCGGACGGATGTTGTATTTTATTTTCTCGTCAGTAGATGCACATGTACTTGTGACACCGGGTTCTGGGATGGTTTGAAGTATTTTATATTGACTACTTATCATTTAAATTCGATTGAGACTATTATCTTTTAAAATTGCTAAATGAAATTCCTGGATTTTAAAAAGTATTAAAACGAGATTTGGATTAAGTAATTTGGTTGGCTTGCCTAACAGCAGTTCCGACACCATCACGACTCTTAGTGGATTTTGGGTCGTGACAATTTCTCTCAAAGAGCTCTCAAAATACTCAACTATGGTGGAAAAATAGCTAAAACTCGCGGATGAAATGTTTATAACTTTCTGCCCATCTTTTGAACTTCCTTCTATGCGATCGCGAAGGGCAATTTATTCCAAGATCCCAAAATACTCTATGCGATCGCGAACGAAGTCCTACGAACGCGATGCTTCTTTTCTCCAAACTACGCGAACGCGAGCCTCCAGCCGCGAACGCGAAGGGTCTTATGCGAACGCGAAGCACCACCATCTAGCCCTCCGCAATCGCGATCACTTGAACGCGAATGCAATGAACTAATTTACTGCCTCCCAAATTGCTTCTGCGCGATCGTGACACAACCCCCTCGATCCCGAAGGCCAAACACCCTGCAACATAAGAACAATAGAATCTGCAACTCCAAAATGCCAAAATTGTGATTGACCACCCGAAACTCACCGAGGCGCCCGGGATCTCAACCAAAAGCACCAACACATCCTAGAACATTATTCAAACTTGTTCCAATCATCAAAAAACCTCAAACAACACCAAAACCATCAATTCACATCGAATTAAAGCCTAAGTTTTCTAAAAACTTCCGAAATACGATTTCGATCAAAAACCCAACCAAACCACGTCCGAATGACCTGAAATTTTGCATACACATCTCAAATGACATAACGAAGCTACAACCACTCTGGGAATTCCATTCCGACCCTCGGATCAAAGTCTCACCTATCAACTGGAAATCGCCAAAATACTAACTTCGCCAATTCAAGCCTAATTCTACACCGGACCTCCAAAACCAATTCTGATCACACTCCTAAGTCACAAATCAATTCTCGAAGCTAACTGAACCATCGAAACTCACATCCGAGCCCTCTAACACATAAGTCAACATTCGATTGACTTTTTCAAATTAACCCTTCTTAAAAGAGACTAAGTGTATCATTTCTTACCAAAACTACTCCGAACGCAAACTATTCAACTTGACCACATAAAGCACGAATAACGAAGCATAAAGAAGAAGAAATGGGAGAAACGGAGCGGTAACTCATGAGATGACTGGTTGGGTCGTCACATCTATTCGGGTTCTTTTAGGGATTGATATACTTGTCAAGATCCTAATTACTAATATATATAATTTTTTTTTATCAAATATACATGAATGTAATTCATTAAATTTGTTATAATATAAATAATGAATGCAATATCATATCCTATAACATGCTATATATATAGTTAAAGCAGCACGATGTGTGTGTGTTATAGATATACACACACTAACATATGCTATCACAAGTTATATATACGTTATAATATTACAGTGAAGTGTCTCTGTGTTTGTGTCTCTCTCTCTCTCTCTCTCTATATATATATATTTCTATTATATAGAAAAGGCTTGTTGGCCGACCAAGGGCATAAATGATATTTTGCTCTGCTATTTAATTTTTTAGGTGTAAAATTGCTTTATTTTCTTCGTAATATATTTGACACAAACTCTAGAACTCTCCCTAGCTTTCTAAGGACTACTCATATTCATTCATTTTCTCAGCAATTTCAGGCAAACCCTTAATCTTGATTTAATTTTCTTCCACTTCTTCTCAAAATTTTCGATTTCATGTTGAAACCCATTGTTGCTATTGTTATTCATTTTAACTTTCTCTTCTCTGTCCTTGTTCATATTCTAAAGGAATTAGTGAAGGTCTTATGTCTTTAGGGCAAAGTAGTTTCTAGGTCTTGTGCAATTTATTGAAATTCAGACTGCTTTATTTCTGGTTACTATTAGGCCAAGATTATCTGGTATTGAGCAAGACTGAATTTAAGGGAAATAAATGCTGCTGAATTTCATGGTCACTCCCTTCAAAAATCCGTTGCTTATCAGGTATCCCTTTTAGCCCTTATTCTCTGGTGATTCGTTTATTGCTCAACTTCAGAGTTCTCCTTCGCTTCTTACAAGTGTCATCTCTCTATTTTGGAGTGTTTCTCAGCTCTCTTATGCACTTTTCTCTGTTCTTCAAGCCGCTTGGTTGATTTAGTATTAAATTGGTGGCACTTTTCTTTATTATGTTGATGAATATTTTTAGGATTCTCACCTTAAGGTATTGTTAGCTTAGAAATCAAAGTCTGTAGTCTAATGATATTTCTCAATTATTTTTATTTGAACCCTATAACTTGCAAGACAATAATATATAAAGCTTCTCGCTATAAGTAATACCTAACAGACTTTTATGTATATATATATAAGAACATGAAGCGCTAGAAACACATGGTCGGGTTATTTTAGGGGTTTATATACTTGTAAATTGATTCATCTACTTACAACCTACTCAGATGCATATTGAAAATTAAAAACAAAATATCTCGACTTATATCAATTAATATGTTATAATTGATTCATCGACTTATAACCTAGTGATGAATGAATGTGATTCATTAACTGTGTTATAATACAAATAATGAATACTATTATATTAATTTATAGAATAATATTATATTAGTTTATCAATTCATTAATTATTCGTACGTAGTAATGTGTAAGATTGATCATCAATTATAATATAGTTTATGCGTGCGTATGAAATTACTCATATACTTAAATATAACTTAAAAAAATACATTACATAGATGCTATTATAATCGACTAAAAGTAACTACATAGTTAATAATTATTTATAATAATTATAGTTAAATAAAATAAATATTTATAGCTGAAAATAATTTTTTATAGCTGATAATATTTAAAAACAAAAAAAAATTATTTTTTTTAAAAATAGCTTGGTCGCTATTTTTGGTCAAACGGTCAATACTTATTTACAGACCAAAAATAGCAATCAAATTTGGTCGCTTTTCTTAATTCCAGAGACAACGGGTCCCCCCCCCCCATTTCTCTTATTTCCTTCCCCAAAATTTTCCAAACTCTCTCTTTCCTACCCCTTCACTGTAACTACCCGACCAGTCGTTTTGAGTATCAGCGCTCCGTTCAACAGTCGGAGGCCATGAACAACTTCACTTCAGGTATTATGACTTGTGCGCGTGGTCAGAATTAAATTTCAAGAAGTCCAGAGTTGATTTGGGAAGAGAATTCTCATTTCGAAAGCTTAAAGTTGAAAGAATGAGCTAGGATTTGAATTTCAAGTAAACGACCTCGGAATCGGTATCTGGAAGTCCCAGCAGGTTTGTATGATGATTTCGGACTTGGGCGTATGACCGGATTGGGTTTTAGATAACCCGGGAACGTTTTGGCACCTATTGTGGAAGTTAGCATTTTAGAAGAAATTCTATAAGTTTGGCTTGAAGAGCATTTCAGTGTTATC
>MU746313.1:29252-41521 GCA_026770625.1 Nicotiana glauca
GTACATGATACCTTAGCGGCCTACGGGGCGCAGCAGCACGGACGATTCGAGGACTAGGTGAGTTGCAGTATCCAAGGCGGCCCGCAGCTTTTAAAGTTCCTTCTAGTAACTGTATTTCCTTCCTGTCCATTGTATCCCGGACGGATGTTGTGTTGTATTATATGTCTTTATCAGTAGTTGCTCATGCACTCGTGACATCGGGTTTCTGAGATGGTTTCAGTGAATCTTTGTACTAATTGATATTATTTAAGTTTGAATTCAAGAAATGATCTTATTTTTATGTGAAACAGAAGGAAAAACCTTAGATTTTCAAAAGCATTAAAAGAGGAAATTAATTGGTAATCTAGTTGGCTGGCCTGACAGCGGTGTCCGGCGCCACCACGACCCTTAGTGGATTTTGGGTCGTGACATTCACTATTTCACTCACCCAAATCCCATCGCCCACCCAACGCCACCACTGCCCCCTTGCTCGCCGCCCACCACCACTGCCATCCCCCCCCCTCTCTCTCTCTCTCTCTCTCTCTCTCTCTCTCTCTCGTTTCCACCTAAAAAAACTAAGGTTAGAATTATAACCTTCAATCTTTGTTATTTCTAGTGTGTGTGTTACAATATTTGATGTATTGTAGTTTATTTTTTTAATTCTTTGAACATTGTATTTTATTGAGGATTAGGGTTTAGATGTCGTTTTAATTAGTTTTGTTATTACATTTATTAACTAATTAGTTTAATTAGTGTTAAATTTAGTTTAGTTAGATTTGAATTATACTTTGTGAGCACGATATTTTTGCCCTATATGAATTACTCCCATAAATTCAAAACAAAAATGAATTTCTCCTATTATTTGCAAATTCGTAGCATTTTCTGCTAATTGTTTGCATTTGTCTGTGCATGTTTATTTTATTTAATTAATAAAAAATACAAAGTTTGTTGCATTTGCATTTAGGATTTAACTTTGCATTTTTGAATTAAGTAGTAAAATAGTTATTTTATAAGAATTGGAAAAATCACAATAATAGTTATTTTTGTACTTTTTAATTTTAATTTTGAACTTTGCTAGTTTTCTTTCAATTTGGTATTTAATTGGTTGTGTTAATTATTATCTAGAGTTAATTAGTTTAAAATTGATAGGATAATTTGATTAGGAATTAATTTAGGTTTATTTTTAAATTTAAAAGAAATTAAAAAAAAAGAAATGGAAAGGAAAAGAAAATTAGGATTTGGGAAATCAATTTTGGACCCCTTTTAGCCTTAAAACTCATAAGCCTAATACCATACCCATCAGAAAACCCATCCAACCCGTTCCTTGTAACCCGGTCCAGCCCCAACCCAACCCAAAACAACGCCGTTTAGTTCATCGAATCTCAGCCGTTGATCTCGTATGATCCAACGGTAGGTAACTGGCCTCTGATTTCATATAAGAGAGTCCTAACCTATGCCCCCCCCACTTCGAACCCTGCCCGTTTCCCTCACCCCAAACCCTAGAGATTCGCCGCCCTAAAATACCCCAGCTTCTTGACCGGTGGCCACCACCACAACTCAATTAAATCCACCTAAATCCACGTCCTGTAATCCCCTCCTCTCCCTCATCTCATATCCCATTTCAGTTTCTTTTAAAACACCCTAGAATTCCCCAAGATTTAGATCTAAAATGGCCGAAAATGTCAAGCTTTCGTTTCTTCGATTTTCTTCGTTGATTTTAGCATGATTTGAGTCAAAAATAAAATTAATTAATAGCTTTTGTCAAGAGCCATTGATTAATGTGAGTTTTGATGCATTTCGGATTTGTCAAGGTCTGGTCAAATTGCCTTCGACCGGGGAGAATGCATTCGAGTTCAGTTCTCCATTTTCAAAGATGGTATCTTCTTCTTTCTTTCTGAATTTGTTATTTGATTTTTGAAGTTTTAATTTGGTCTATTATATTAATGTAGGTTAATTAAAAAGGGGAAAACCATATAGTTCCGGTTTGTTTTCTTGGTGTGGTATGAATTTTGAGTCGATTTTGTTTGTGTTGCTGATGGCTTGGGCCTGTTTTTGTTAATTCCGATTATGGGGTCAGGGGGCCGAGAATTCTAAGCCCAAGTTCACTAAGGGTAAGTATGAGGCTGTGGCAGGGCAATACAGGTATGTTAGAGGGTTAGTTTGAGATTTTTGATTTGAAGCGTATTTCTGTTATAACCAAAGAAGAGTCTAGAAGATAAGGTGGGGCTTTATGCAATTAAAATAAATACAGCTCAACTATTTTTGGGGTCCAGGGGGGATAAAATAGCAAAGTTTGAAGGTTAAAAGTGAAAAAACTCTAGTTATGCTGTACTAAAATCTTTTTATGAGAGGCTCATTTTTCTCATCTCTAGGGCAGAGATCAGATTGGATAAAAATCAAAAAACGGTTGGAAATATAAAACATCACTGTTCCATTTTGAGGCTTTCAAATTCTGAAGTAATTTCTGATTCATCTGGGGTTCGGAAATGGTTTGAATTAGAGGCTGTTGGCTGATTTCTACCTTTTGCTTAACTCCAAGCTTATTTTTCTGATGTTTTTGCTGTAATCAGGTACATTTTTGAACCTTTGGAATGAAAGAGTATAAATGCTGAATGAAAAGTTGCTGCTTCAATGTTTAGGCTCCAGTTTTATTCTAAAGCCTGATTCCAGTTCAACGAGTCTTTATGTCATGGCTTAGTGCTTATAATATAGTTTTATTTCCAGCCTTAATTAAGCATGTTATTGCTGTTAGTAGACGTGATATGGTGTTAGTATTCATAACCTTGGACATTCAATTTAGCTCAGTGGTTTCACATGTGTTTGAATGATTTCTTGTTCGTTAATAAATATCTAATGTCCTAGATTTATCATTGTTTGATTCACCAGTTTCATGTGCTGAAATCTTACTCATAATTAGCTCTGTTATGCATTGTATGAGGTCTGTTCCTGTAGAGTTAGTGATCATGCTCAAAGTTATGCCTATTTGAGGATTATTGAAGGCTGTTATTGTTGAGTGTTGGCTGCAGTTTGTGGATTTAACCAGGGATTGACCAAATCAGCAGGTACTAAGCCCAATAATAGGTCTGTTGTTAATGTGGTGTTAGTAATTGATAACTCTATTGATGTGCATTAGATATTGGATGGATAGATTATATTCGCCTTGGCAAGTATTCATTAGTGTATCGGTTTAATGAAAATTTTAATAGAAGTAGTTAATGTCGTCTCTTTGAAGTTTGGATTTGAGTTATTTTGGATTTTAAGGTTACTCCTCTACTGATTAGCTACTGTTTTCATTACATGATTTGTTTCTCTTTAGTTTGGCTGAAAGCCTATGTTTATTGGGTGGCTAAGGGTAGTTAGATTTGTGATTGGATACAAAGCTAAACCAAGGTGAAAAGAGCATTGGAACTCATATAGCACTACACAGTCAATTGCACTCATAAATCCCCATATGATTAGCATCGTAACAGCCATAGTGGATTTGTTGTTAATTGATTTTGGTTTGATTGCTGTGTAATGGTTGAATGCGCAGAAATATGTTCCTCTATGGTACTCCATGTTGTGGTTTGAAACAAGGAAGGCTAGTGAAAATAATGTAAAGCTTTTCATTTCTCGTTTGGGGCCTCAATTGAGGCCTAATGATCTTTCATGTGTTCAAAATAAGGTCCAGTTTGTCGCTTAATGCATATCTACATGAAAGCATGTACTGAAAGTTAGTTGTTTCACCTTAATTAATTTCAAATGTATATTTTGGGGTGTTTTGGATATGGGTGTCTGTTGGGCTCGATTTCAGAAGCCCATGCAATCCCAACATTTCCCCTAATAATATACTGGGCCAATTATTGGCCCAACACTTTGTCCAAACTATTATAGGCCTACTCTATATTCTGTTGCCCATCATCCAAAGCTTTAAATCCAAGCTATTTGTGAACCAAAATGCCATTAGGCCTAATTAAGTGTAGTTCTTTAGGTGAGGTGTGCCATCCATAATTGAATCCCTATGGCCCTCGTTTGAATTTCATAACCTAGATATAAAAATGATTAATATTTGTAGAAAAGCTTTTAGGGCCGTTTAAAATACAATTGTGATTGTGTATACATTCGCGTAATGTAACTACGATTTTAAAAACAAAATTGGAGTATGCGTTTGCGCAACTTTGGCCAAACTCTCTTAATAATAATAAAGCGTTATTAAATGTGGACACGTTCGCGTGATACGATTTTGATGCGCCAAAAAAATAGGTATACGTAGGCGTAACCCGTTTCCAGATAATTTTCCAATTAAAAGCAGAAAATGCACATAGGTTCTAAATCAGTAAGTAAATAATTTAATAAGCCAAGTATGATCAAAGCGAACATGCTAGATCCACGGAACTCGGGAGTGCCTAACACCGTCTCCCGGGTTAACAAAATTCCTTACCCGGAATTCTTGTTCCCGGACCGTAATACAGAGTCAACCTTTCCTTGATTCAGGATTTTAACCGGTGACTTGGGACACTATAAATTATCCCAATTGGCGACTCTGAATCTTTAAATAAAATATTCCCGTTTCGATTGTCCTTTAATTGGAAAAACTCCCTTTATTATACCCTTCTAGGGGTGTAGTAAAAAAAGGGGGTGTGACAGCTCTGGCGACTCTGCTAGGGAAAAGAACCCAAAATCTTTGGTTCAGGGTTCAAAATTCGAGCTTGTTAAAATGATTATTACTTGGCTTATTTATTGTTGATATTATTGTATTTTTGTGAACCTTTGTACTAAATGCTATATGTTTAACGCTTTAATATTATTAAATTGTATATAATTGCCTTCTTACGCCACCCCTTTGAGTCTTCTAAAAATGGTGCATACGCGTAGGCCGCTTTTTCTATAGAAAATATACCAAATAGATCGAGGCTGGGCAAGCGACAAGGTCGGGCAGACTTTAGTGCTCCCAGTACGTCGCCCCTTCCTCGTCCCCAGTTGTCCGCTCGGGTACCCAAGTCTAGGCCAAAACCCCAGTATTTAAACCTAGTATAACAAGATCTCATGCCGGATCCCTAGTTGGAACGTTTGTTTGCATAATATGCATTTGACTTAGGGGACTCAACATAGGGGTTGGGTCCGTCTAGGATAGGTGTACCCAAAATAACAGACCATCTTGATACATTCTATGTGCTATGTGAACATTTATTTATTTCGGCTTACATGTTGACCAGCTAGGGAAAATAAAGCAAAAACAAAAACTAAGAGTGATGTAGGGAAGAAATAAAGCCAGGTTCTAAAGAAAAACTCGGTATTTGAAAACACCCTGAAACTCTGCCAAATTTTTCCAAAAAAAAAAGAAGAGAGTTATTTTAAAAGAGTCAAACATTGTGTCCCTTCAAATGTGTCAAAGCTGACTGAACTATGCAGGTCCAATTCTCACCGGATGTGGGATACGTAGGAAACCTATATAAGGTTCGGCCTTATTTTTGAAAAAAAGAAAAAAAGAAAAAAAGAAAAAAAGGGTCAAGTAAATGTAGTTTTTGTCAAAATAAGCCGATTCAGCTTCGGCAATATTTTAAATCGTTCTTGCTGAAATAGCCTTAGAGTATTTTTCAGTTGTCGAAGGGCTATTTTCGTAAAAGAATGGATAAGTCTGTGGAATATCGTAAAATAGTCCTCCCTGGCCTCAAAATTTGTGTGCAATTGGGAAGGGGCCACATTTGCAAAAATAGTCATTTGGCTAAAATTGGCATATAAAGGGGAGGGATCATGGTCCTTCGATTTTTCGTATATAAATTGGAAAATTATTTTACAAAAAGGGTCCACTAGAGTCAACCTGTGACGACCCGACCCGTCGTCTCATGAGTTACCGCCCCGTTTTCCCCATTTTCTGTTTCTTTATGCTTCATTATCAGTTTCTTGGATGAACGAGTTGAATTGGGTTGAATTTAGAAGGAAATGAGACACTTAGTCTCTTTAAGGAAGGCTTATTTTGGAAAAGTCAACCGGATGTTGACTATTGTATTAGAGGGCTCGGATTCTAATTCCAATAATTCGGTTAGCTTCGGGGGATGATTTGTGACTTAGGAGTGTGATTGGAAGTAATTTTGGAGATCCGGTGTAGAATTAGGCTTGAATTGGCGAAGTTAGTATTTGGCGAATTTCGGTTGATAGGTGAGATTTTGATCCGAGAGTCGGAATGGAATTTCGAGAGTTTCTTAGACTCGTTAGGTGATTTGGGATATGTGTGCAAAATTTCAGGTCATTCGGACGTGATTAGGTTGGGTTTTTAATCGAATGCGTGTTTCGGAAGTTTTAGATGAACTTAGGCTTGAGGTGTTTTGATAATTGGAACAAGTTTGGATGATGTTTTAGGATGTGTTGGTGTTTTTGGTTGAGGTCCTGGGGGCCTTGGGTGAGTTTCGGGGTGGTTTCAGATCATTTTGGAGAAATTTGATATTGCTGGTTCTGGTGTGGCACTGTAGCATCGCAAATGCGAAGATTTTGCTGGGAATTGCGAAAACACTGTAGCATCGCAAATGCAAAAATTTTGCTGGGAATTGCGAGAAAACACTGTAACATCGCAAATGCGAAGATTTTGCTGGAAATTGCGAGAAAACACTGTAGCTTCGCAAATGCGATGGTTTTGCTGGGAATTGCAAAAAATACAGTAGCATCGCAAATGCGAAGATTTTTCTGGGAATTGCGAGAAAACACTGTAGCATCGCAAATGCGAAGATTTTTCTGGGAATTGTGAGAAAACACTGTAGCTTCGCAAATGCGAAGGTTTTGCTGGGAATTGCGAAAAACACTGTAGCTGGGCAGAATGTTAAGTTTTGGAAATGGGACTTCAAACCCATTTTCCATTTTTGCGATTTGGAGCTCGGATAGGGCGATTTTTGGATAGATTTTCATAGAGAACAATGGGGTAAGTGTTAATAACTTAATTTTTGTTATATTACTCGAATCTATTGCATGTTTTATTGTTAATCCGTGAATTTAAGGGAGAAAAACATCGAAACCCTCTCGGATATAATTGAGGATTTGAAGGTCGAAACAATATGGGAAATTGTTAAATTTGGTATGGTTAGACTCGGGGGGAGATAAGGAACACGTTGATGTAAAAATTTCTAAATTTTGGGACGTGGGCTCGGGGCTCGGGTTTTCGCTAATTTCGAGAATCTTGATATTTTTCGATTCTTTTGAATGGGCTTTGTTCCAATAACGCATTGTGATGTATTCATTCTGACTTTTGATAGATTCGACGCACGTGGAGATCAATTCGAAGGGCAAAGGAGTCACGAATTAAAGAAATAGCCCGTTTGAAGTTAGTAATAGATGTAAATGCTGTGTTGAGGGTTTGAAATCCCGAATTTGCATATCATAGTGCTATATTGAGGTGACTTGCACGTCGGATAATGGGCGTGGGGTAGAGAACCATTGGGGATTGTGACTTGATCTGTCCTACTTAATGAAAATACTACCTGATTGCTTGGAGTTGAATTGATATTGTGAGCACGTGATTTTTGCCCTAAGCAAATTTTTCCAAAAGTTTCAAATAAAATGATTTCTTTATTATTTTACAAATTTTGAGGATTTTGAATTTGTGCATGATAATTCATAGAAAAAATATACAAAAATAAATAAATATGTATTTGCATTTAGGATGTAGTTCTATATTTTTAGGATTAATTAGCCAATTAGTTGTTTTACAAGAATGAGAAAATAAAATATATAGTTTAGTTATACTTTCGATTGTTAATTGATTGCATTTTGTAGGATTTAAATAGATTAATTAGGATTTAAATAGTTTAATTAGGGTTTTGTCATAGTTTTGCAAAATTAGAAAATAAAATATAAAATAAAAAAAGGAAAAAACAAAACAAAATGAAAAGAAACACAAATAAAGAAAATAAAAGAGAAAATATATAAAAGGAGAGGACTGACCAAAATTGGGCCAATTTGGCCAGCCCAAGCCAAAGTTCACCCCAGCCCAAGTGAAATTACATACGCCCGGGCCCAAGCCTCATCCGGTCCAGCATTAGTCCAAGAGATAATCAAAACGACGAAGTACAGTGGTCGAACTACGTCATTTTGTGCTTAAAAATTAAAAGAAAATCAGGGCCATTCACTCACCTTCATCCAACGGCCACGGATTAGTCCCTTAATAAATAAAACGATGCGCCGTCTGAGGCGTAAGAAATCTGAGCCTTTGTTTTGTTTAAATCCAACGGTTGGTGTTAAATGACAGCTTTTAATATGTATAGATATACAAAAAAACAATCAAAACCTAAAAATATTTCTAACCCCTTAGTCTCCTTCCTTACTTAAGCCGCCTCATCTTCCCTGTCCAACCCGCCGGAACCCTACCGGCGGGAGACGCCACTTTCCCTATTCAACTCCAAAAATACACCACGGAACCGTCATGACCTCCTCTTCTCACCCCTCTACTTCCTTTCCTTCGAATACCTCCATATCTCTTCGAATGTTCGAATTTACCTCGCCGGAACACTATCGCCGGCGAGTGACACTTCATCCAAATAACTTCTAATTTACACCCCAGGTTCTTCATGAGCCCTCTCTCCATTTCCCCAAGTGATTTCCTTCGAATCTTGCCGGAAAGCTTCGAATATCAAATTGAAGTTTTCCGGCCAAGACTCGAAATAGGCCAAAAAACCCTAAGTTCACACCAAACATTCCTTTGTCCATCCTCTACCTATCTTCAAAAATTTTAAGCCCTAAAAGTTATTAGAATGACTCAAATCGGTTCGAGACTTTACAACATATCAAGAAAATTCCAAAGTCGTTTTTCATGAAGTCTAAAGGAATATCAACTAAAAGATAGAAAAAAAAGAGAGAAGAAGAAAGATTGAGAAGTGAAAAGGCGGACAGAATAAAAAAAGCTAAGTTCTTGATTTTTTTTTTGTTTCTTGTTTCTTTTATTTTCTTGCATGCACCTGTTATTTTTTATTTTTATCATGATCGTGATTTATGTTTGTGTTTTTAGAATTATTTGGTTTATTTGATTTTTTCGTAGCATTTTTTGTTTTAAAAATTAAAATTGATATTAGAAGTAGTATAATTGGATTTCCAGTAGATTTTTAATTGTTTGTTTTAGTTTTTGAAATCTGTTGATAAAAAAATTAATTGATTAGGGTTCACTGATTGGTTATAGTTGTTAATTAGTAGAAAATTAGAATTAGTCAATTATCCGTTGGTTATATTTAGCATATTAAATAGGTTTTGTTAGGTCTTTGAATTAAAAAAAAATCAGTTAGTATTTAGGGTAAAAAGGGGGCGACGAGTAAAAGCAAATGAATTGCAGGGGTATTTTGGGTAAAAGAAATTGGCTTAACAGTAATACTTATACAATCTCAAGGGTAATAAAGGGATAACACATGGGTAGTTTAGTAATTGTTAAAAAGGAAGTGAGGGTAAGATAGACATTTTAAGGATTAAGAATATGGTAGATGCCACTAGAACCTTCTAGAATGGGTTCTAGTGCAAACTTTCATGAAGTAAGTGTAGTAATTTGTTGGGCAGGTCATAAAAGGAGGGTTAATCTGAAAATATCAAAAATTCAAAATTCCCTCCAAATTCTATTCTATAAATAAGGCAATTTCTGCCATAATTAGGGGTTGTTTTTTTTAGGCATTCAGAATTTTCTAAAAAATAGCTAGTGATTCCAGATCTGAAATATGACTTTTCAGATCCAAATTGCCTTCTTCTATATCAAATTCAATCAAAAAATAAAAAAAAGTACTGCTTCATTCATTCTTAGTAGTCTGAAGTTCTCAGATGGTTTTCTATTGATTTTGGATAGTGCTTGGTTTTAAATAGCTCGTTTGGTTAGTTTTGTTGTTTTGGGGTCGATTGAAGTGTTTTCTGGTGATTTCAAGCTGGTTTTGATTCAAAATAGTTCCTGTTGGTGCTGTGTTGCTCAATATTTGCTGCGAAGCTGTTCCTGAATTGCTACTGTTACATTAGTTGTTGTTGCTTGCTCTGGCTTAAACTGATCTCTCTTCGTCTATTTTCAATTGCAAATTCCAGGTACATATTTTTGTAGATCTCAGGCTTATGGAAATGAAGTAAATGCTGTTTGAGCTGCTCTTATGAAGCTTTTCGTTTCTGTTTTTAGTTTCATGTAAAAATAACTAAACTGTGTGTTGTTTCTTAATTAGATTAACTCTAAATTGTATAATTGGGACTTCTGGAGATAGATATTATTCATTAGCATAATATAGCATCATATAGTGTTATTTCGACTTTACATGTTAGTAAATAGTATGAATACGGGAAATTGATTATGGATCTTTCTTATGGAGATCAATTACACATTTGAATTGTATAGGTAGTTAGCACAGATTAGTAATGAATTTAATTGATTCTGATCTTCTAAGTTACTGATTGGAAGTTGAATTCGAAATGTGTTGTAGGTTTATTAGGATAAGTTTGACATCTTCTGATTTTTAATATCATTTAGTTAATTGTAAATTGCGTATTCGATTTTTGCCAGATCTGAATCAATTAGGCATCTGATTATATGATAATTAATTACAACAACTGATTTAAAAAAATATATGGTTTTTTTTAGCAATTAATTAATTGATAGATAATTAATCTGAAAGTAATCAGTATATTTTCAGAGGCATAGCCTCAAGGTTTTGATGAATGGCCCTAATGTCAGGATATATAGGCCTGGCCCATTTCTGATCTGCTGATACCAATTCTATTTCACTGGGTCATTTTGGAAGACCACTGGTGATCCAAATCAGTGGGAGTTTAAGACTTGCAAAAAACGTTACTCTTATCTTCAGCTTAGTAATTCATTGTTTATGTCAATTAAATTTTTTTTCTTTAATATAATTAGTCAATAGAGAAACGTAGTTATTTTTAGGTGGACCTTTTAAAAATAATGGAGATGAGCCCCGCTCAACTAAAACTCATAAATTACGGGGCCCTCAAATAATTTGTTACATAAAAGACTTAGAATTTGGAAGGAGCGTTTCGTGAATTTCACGGTCTTTCTCAAAGTTAATAAGACGTAGATGCTTTAAGCGCGATTTATAATAATATACTTTCTGAAGTACGGATGTACATTTATGTGATCCAAATCTAAATCTCAACGAAGTCGAAATGTATTAAAGACCACAGACATACTGGTACGGTGTGGTCCGGAATACATTTTCACGACGTTGCAAAGCCGAATATCAATAAAAGCACATAAAAGTGGAACATATATAGAAATCAGATAAAAGCAAATACAACAGTTGAGCGACCGTGCTAGAACCACGAAATTCGTGAGTGCCTAACACCTTCTCCCGGATTAACAGAATTCCTTATCCGGATTTCTGGTTCGCGGACTATTAACAGAGTCAAACTTTCCTCGGTTCAGGATTCAACCGGTGACTTGGGACACCATTAATTTTCCAACTGGCGACTCTGAATTTAAATAAATAAATCCCGTTCCGACTGTCCTTAAATTGGAAAAACTCCTTCCTTTTATTATATCCCTTCCCGGGGTGTAGTAAATAGCTCGAAAAAAGGAGGTGTGACAGCTCTGGCGACTCTGCTGGGGAACAGAAACCTAGAACTTTGGTTCAGGGTTTAAGAATTCGAGCTCGGAATAATTGCTGTGTTTGTTTATATCTGATTTCCCTATATGTTCTTGATTAATGTGCTAAATATTTACCGCTTTGATATTATTTGAACTGTATATAAATTGTGCCGAAAACACTTCTCTTCTCACCTTCCGGGATGTGCTTACTGGTTGAGAATCCCTATTTTGTTAGTGTCAATACCTTTAATAAGAAAGAGGCCGGACAAGTTACTAAGCCGGATAGCCTTTTGGTCCCCGGTACGTAGCCCCCTCCTCGACTCGAGTTGTCCGCTCGGGTACACAGTCTAGAATAAATAACCAGGTTTTGAACCTAGAAATAGAGACGTTTATTTGCATCATATATGACTTAGGGGACTCAATACAGGGGTTGGGTCCGTCTAGGACAGGTAACCCAAAAATGAAAAGACCATCATGATTATGTGTTGCATTTATTTATCTCGGACCATCATGCTGACCGGTTAGAAAAAAAATGGAGAGAAAAGAAATTTTTTGTAAAAAATTGAAAAAATAAAAGAAAATAACAATTGTTGATTTTGGAAGAAAAACCGATACTCAAATGCTATCGAAACTCTGTCAAAATTTTGTGAAGGAATTTAAAAAAATAGAAAAATTGTTGATTTTTAGTAATTTGTTGTTGGGCTATGGAAATAACAAAATTTTTGTTTTGTTTTCAAAAAAAAAAAAAAAAAAAAAATTAGATTTGCCA